>JAODAL010008738.1:90000-115529 GCA_025379985.1 Phyllomedusa bahiana | reverse complement strand
TCTCCTCGCTACCCTCCCCCTTCGCCCCTCTGCCAAAATCCCTTCACGGCTTCCCATTGCCCAGCGAATTAAAATTTCAAGCAACTAACCTTTCCTCCCAAGGCTCCCCCTTTACCTCTCCCCTCCATACATCCCCTGCCCAAATTTTTTCCAAAAACTCCCCCCTTTGAACTCCCCTCCCCCCTCACGGCCCTTTCTCCCCCTGCTCCCCCCTTAAATCATTTCCCCCCAAAAACCGGTCCCAAGATTTCTCCCCCCGTGCTTTTCACCCACACTCGGAATTTCACTGCCCCAACACAAAGAACTCTCCTCCCCTTTCACCACTTCAAAAGAAAACCTGAAACCCCATTTTCTTCGGGCCCTTGCCTATAACCTTCACTAAACCCTTTCACCCCTTATTTCCTCCACAGACTTGTCTCCCCCCTCACCTCCTGTCTTTTTCCCCCCTCCTTTAGATTTAAGCCCCGCGGGGGAGGGTCCTCTCTCCCTCTGTCAATTTCCAAATTTTCATTTTTCCCCTTTATCAATTTTACTCGGGTTTTCCTTAGTAAATTTTTATGGTAACCCCCCCCAAATGTACAGCGCCCCGGAATTTATTGGGGCTTTAAAATAAATAATAATAATAATAATAATTCCAGTCTCTCACATGCATGTTCTCAAGCAATGCAGGACTAAAAAGTTTCCTATTGGGCTTCAAAAAAAATTGGAAAACTTTCCCCCCTTTTTCCCTCCCCTGCTAATTACAGGTAGTCCCCGGTTATGAACAGGATAGGGACCTTGGGAGATCTTTTTTCCCTTTAAATTGAAATTGTTGGGAAGGTCGAACAGGGGAAAATTTATTAAATGTTTAAAACCCCCACAAAATTTTTTTTTTTAGTTTTAAAAAATGTCAGGGAAGGGGTTTTTTTCCTTTTTTTTGCTGTCCCGTGTCCCCCGTTAAAAAAATTCACCCCCATGTGCTGCGTGGCATTTCTGGAACGTGGCTTCCATAGCCACTATCCCGCTGTGGAAAATGAAACTTAAAAAGTGCCTGCAAAGCCTCATAAAGTCCTGTTTCTTAAAACCCGGGGACAGATGTAAAATGGGAAAAGGAAATTTGAGAAAATGCCTGGGATACATTTTCAGAAAAAATCAAGAGAAAAAGCAGAAAAAATGGAAGGCTTCCCGGTGAATTTTTTAGGAAAAATACACAAAGGATTTTTTTTTTTAAAAACAGCACATTAGTGATTTTAAGTCATTTGCACAGTGCTCCCCCCATGCATCTGAAAATCAAGTTTTACATGAAGGTGCTTCATTAGGCACAAAATAGCTGGGGAAAAGATGGAGCAACCCCTACAAATTTGGTTTAGTGGCAACGTCCCCAAAACCTCTTTTCCCCCTTTTCCCGGCCCCCCTTTTTGGGCCATAAACTTTCATATTTTGGGCCCAATGAGAAAGCAACAACCCAAAATGTTGGTAATTTCCCCTTTAGGGATACCATTTAGAATTTTTGAAGGACTAACCTTCTAACACAGTCAGCAAGACATTGGTGAAAACTTGTCGAGCCAAATTCTTCTGCAAAACACAGGCTTTTGACACTTTTTAGGTCTACTTCAACAGTTTTGAGATGGAAAGATGGGATGGGTCAGTTCCACCATGAATACACTTATTTTATTAAAGGGACATTTCTGTCAGAAAGGAATATATTTGTTAAAACCAATGTTCCTGGAAAACAATTTCTTTATAAAAATCATGGCCGTATTTTATTTTACTTCAGTAGTCCTATGCAATTAAAAAATACATGAGAAATCCTGTCTTTTTCTAGCTGTGATTAGTAAAGAGATAAAACTCCTGAACAAGGCAGACTAATCTCAGTTTACAGCAGATGCTGCTTATCTGTTCTTAGTCTTATTAGAAATAGTAGGTAATGACATAATGATCGCTCTATTGTTCCGTGATAAAAAATTTGACTCAACCGTAAAAGTAATGACAAGAGCATGAAAGGATAATGGGCTAATCTTTTTCTGCACTGGGGAGTTTCCAGATTTTTTCACACTTATCAGGTCCTGCTGATAACACTTACACCTTTCAGGCCTTTAGAGAGGTTGAAAGAGAACTGTCAAGCAATTCTCATTGTTGTGCTATCAGAGCTCTCAGAGGGAAAATTAGGAAGACAAACCAGGAAGTAAAGTAAGGGAATTTAAAAAAATTCTATATACAGTATGTATAAAAAAACACCCAAAAATATTGGTTGTTAATGTGGAAAAAATGTATGGTAGTGTCCCTTTAAATATGTGTGCCATTTTAGATTAGGAAATATTGGTCCAATTTATTGCATGTGGCTCCATTTTTATAAATCTGACATCACATTCATCAAGTCTTGCATCTTATAAAACTATTCATAGATCTTATACTGTTGGTATCAATAAGTTATCTGATAAAACAAGAAGCAAAAAGACCTTCTCAAATAGAAACAACGCATATTACCTATCCACATTGTCTGATCACAAAAACAGGGACCTCATGTCTCACGTTTGCAGAAATTGGGCATGTGTGCTGCCACTTCATTAAAAGTCTAGGAGACTGATGGTGAAAGCGAAGTAAGGTGCTCACTCATTTCCATAAACTTTAAATGGTGCCCACCAAACTGCTGCTTCATTCACGTGAGGAACACAGGACCCCATTCTCTTTATCAGTGGGGTCACCAGCGCTCAGACTCTTATCTAATGTAGGAACAGAAAAGAATAGAATAGAAACTCCTTCAAATAGGAAAGAAACATTCAAAAGGAAAAATGACGCTAATCACTGGATCTATAAAGAGAAACACATAAGATAAGAATGTAGAGTTGTTGCTAAAAATTCTACGACTGTCCCATTAATTTTAAAAGCAGAAAAAAAAAAATGAGAAAAATGCCCAAAAATGTAAAGCATCACCATGATCTTATAATTAGAAGCTCCACAGATATCAGGGGTACTGACTTAGGGTGCTTTCACACAGCGCAGTTTTGGTGCAGTTTTAACTGCGCTCCAATTAAACTGCCTTTATTATCAGCAAGCTTCTTTTAGTTGTCTAAATTGTTCAGAAAGGTGTTTCAAGTAAGTACTTAATTGCTGTGTCTGAAGTCTTGTGGATACAATCACACTAATTGATTCCTCACTTTCCAAACAGTTTAGATAAGTGAAAGAAGCTTGCGGATAATAAAGGCAGTTTAATAGGAGCGCAGCTAAAACTGCACCTAAACTCCCGCTTGTGTGAAGCAGCCTTATGGAAAGAGTGAACCCTTATGTTTCCTCTCCACCTCCTTAATGTTCCAGTAAACAAAGGTTAAAGAGGATGTATCGCTTCTTTACTTCGGCTGATTCATACTGCCCCTCAGCTTCTCAACTCCTGAAATGCAGGGACGTTTCTTCCCCTCCCAGCTGGGTGACATCATTCCCCCTTCACTGTTCATGCTGGCTCCCGAGACTCCCCCCCCCTCCCTCTCTGAGTCCACATGTCACTGTGTCTCTCCCTGCAGTCTTATTTTGTAAGAGCTGTATACTGTACATACCACAGGCTGCATTCAATCTAGACTGAGCACTGATGAATCCAGCTTTCTATGACTGGCACAGATCTCCTTCTATGCAGGAGCGCGGAGGGATCGACACACAATTGTGCTGTTTTCTGATTATAGAAGCCTTGGCAGTTTTTATTCTGTTTTCTTCTGGCTGTGCAGAGTGAAAATGTTTCGGTCCCTTACTTTGAGTGAGAGGCAGGAATGCAAGCTCCGTGACTACAGCCGACTGGGGCTGAACAGAATGCAAATGAGCTCTCAGCTAGTGAAATGCAAAGAGGAGGGATCCGACCAGGACTGGATATCAGTGTAAACAGAAGATAGGGATCCTGTGAATACAAGACAGCTTTGCTAATGACATCTAATTGCAAAGTTGCTTGTTTTCACTGTCCCCTTATTCTGAAGACCATTTAATGAAATGATACAACCCCTTTAAGTTGTTCTCGCTTTAAATGAACACTTCTTTTATTTTAAAACAATGGGGCAGATTTATCAATACTGTCTAATACTTAGGCAGTGTAAACTGAGGGCTTGTTCACATGGAGTTTACACTCCGTGTTACAAGCTCTTTTTCGGATCCGTCTTGGGGTCCGCTCTGTCGGTCCCCAAGACGGATCTAACAATTAGCAGCGAGGTTTTCACTGCTGTCTATGCCGAACACGCAGCGGCGTTCACATGAGGGATCGCCGCTGCGTGTTTCAAAAGCGCAGCTCAGCTCCGTCTTGAAATGAATTGCATGTCAGTTCTTTCAGAGACGGACCTGAGCGGCACTTTTGAAAAGCGCAGCTGCGATCTGTCATCTAAACGCCACTGCGCTTTTCACGTAGCGAGCAGAGAGAATCTCCCTGCTAATTGTTTAGATCCGTCTCTGGGTCCGTCCTGTCAGTCCCAGAGACAGATCCGTAAAGGGCTTGTAACACGGAGTGAAAACTCAGTGTGAACAAGCCCTTAAACTAAGGTGTGTCCTGTAATTAAAAACAACACGGTCTAAACAGTCAAAGGGCTAGACCCACCAGTAAATAGAAACGCTAGTGACTCATAAACTCGAACAAACAACAAACCACAGCATAGACATCACTTAGCACCTAAATATTATAGATAAAAAAAACCTTTAATATATTAATACTTTAAATTTAAAATTTAAATTAATATATTATTATAATAAAAAGTTAATTTTTATCTAAAAATATTTAGCTGCTAAGTGATGTCTATGGTGTAGTTTGTTTTGTGTCCTGTAATTAGCATTATAATCAGCCAGTCTACCTATTTAAAGGGTGAAATCCCCTTTAAGAGTATTAGCAGGTTTGTCCAGGCCAGTTTCATTAGTGGTTTTTTTTCAGTTAAACAACAATTCAGACGCAATGTCTGATTTTCATTCATTGATTTTCAGTAAATTTACATTTATTGTGGGTTTTTTTGGGGGGTAGCAACAATTTTGTCAATGTGTGTACTTCATGAAACGAACCATTACATGTCAAACCATATCATATTCCGACAAGCTACATAGATTTCACAGAGACCATGTCCCTTTTCTGGGTGTCAAATATGAGCACCAGCATTTTTTTTAATAAACTGCACCAGATTTCTGCCCCAATGAATACAACAGGCTACATCCAAAGTAGTCTGATCTTTAGATGTGGATGTGTCCTGTTAATTGTTTCAAATGAACTGTGTTTAAAGCAAGTAAACTGTACATGCTGATTACTGGAGGGAGAAGGAGAAGAGGAAACATAGGAGGCGCCACTGTGCCCTTCATAGTATTGTAGGTAGAATGATCAGTACTTTATCCTATAAAAACTGTGATAGATCTGTACTAACCCTGCAGGCTATACAATTACACCCAGCGCAAAGGATAGCACAATGAAGCAATCTGCATTTCTGCGGCCACCCTGGTCACACCACAAAGAACAGTATCACAGGAGGAAGATCTCTTTGGAAATGGAATGAATCTGGTACTGAACGACATGAAAAACAAGAGAAAGGCATTCACCACCCTGCTCAAGTACAATGTTCTCAGACTCAGGGGTGTAACTATAGGGCACCATAGCAAGATGAGATGGTGCCCTACAACCTAATGACAAGGAACTAGAATAACAGCACAGGTAGCAATAATTAAAGCTATAAATAATACCGCCAGGAACCCACATACTAGAGTCAGAGAGCAGAAAACCACCAACTACTTGTTCCCTATATAAAGAAACAATGTTCTTGTACCTAAATGTGGCCCCCTCAACCTCTGAGCCCCAAAGCAGTTGCTATGACTATAGTTACGCCCATGATAATACCAATCTCAATAAGGTAAGTTGTAGGCTCACCCTGCACAATAAAGCACAGTACTCATAAAAGGCAGTCTAATCACATGGCCTTCAGGTGATCGCCCCTCAGATATATCACTACATGATGTACTGTTTATCAGCAGAAAAACACTCCAGGACAACGCGTTTAAAAATATCACTTGCTTCATCAGGTCCCAGGACCATTCCAAACTACTGGTTTCTGTGCGGCATAGAGTTCCTAATAATATAAGGTAGGAAGTAGTCTCCATTTTTGAGCATTTTTGTTCTTATTTTTTTTTTGTTTTCTACGATATACAGCCGATTCACATTATTATGACCACTTCCTACTTTCGACGTTGACAGCAAGTAGCTCATAAAGGACGTCCCGTGTTGTGAGCTGGCTTGGTGTGTGTATATAAGGTGTGTGATAGGCTGTCTGCACACATATCCCTCATTGCTGTCATGGGTAAAAGGGGCAATAGATTAAAGCTGCAATAAGGGATGATTATTAGCTTTTGGACCAGGGTGGTGGTATTTCTGAAACTGTGCGGTTTGTAAACTGTTTGGGTGCTGCTATAGTGAAAATGTATCATAAGTGACAAATGGCCCCATTGTGAATAAGTGATGTGGAAACTGGGGAGCACCACTTGTAATTGATGTGAGCGGTAAATGTTGGCTACGAAGATGCGCAAGGGTGGACTGACAGGCTACAGTGGCGCAGCTCACTGCCGAAATGAACCAGGGAACTACCAGACGTGTCTAAAAGAACAGATCAGTGAGCTATACTGTGTAAGGGGCACCAAAACAGAAGGATGATCACTGCACCTCTGCTAAGTTGCATCAGCAGAAAAGTCTTCAATTCTCATGACCGTATCAGAATTGAACATGCGCTAAATTATTATTATTTATTTTAAAGCACCATTGATTCCAGGGCCCTGTACATTCAGGGAGGGGTTACATACATAACATATGTCAAACAAGTACAATGATAATGATGAATGACTTACAACTGGTACAGAGGGAGAGAGGACGCTGCCTGCGAGGGCTTACAATCTACAATGGAGGAGGAAAGAGACAGAAGGTGAGGGGCAGACATGTTCGTGGGGTAGCACAGCGGCGGCAGTGTTATTGTAGGTTATAGGGAGTCCTGAAGAGATGGGTTCTCCAATGATATTATAAATTGATCATCTCAACTTGAAATGGAAATCGGCACAGGTGATTAAGTGGTGAGAAACTGCCACTTATTAAATGTGAGTAAATGTGGGGTTCTGTCATCTGCACCTCAAGAACATCTCTAGAATCCGTCCTTTTCTCACTGTGGAAACAACTCAAACCCTCATTGTTGCTCTTATTCATTCTCGTCTTGGCTACTGTAACTCCCTGCTTATCGGTCTCCCTCTCTGCAAACTCTCCCCTCTCTAATCTGTCCTGAATGCAGCAGCCAGGCTCATCTTTCCAGCCGCTATACTGATGCCTCTACCCTGTGTCACTCACTGCACTGGTTGCCCATTCAGTACAGGATATAGTATAAAGTCCTCACTCTCACCCATAAAGCCCTCCACAGTGCTGTACCCCCCTACATCTCCTCCCTCACCTCTGTCTACCACCCTACCCGGTCTCTCCGCTCTGCTGATGATATCAGATTACATTCCTCAATCTTTCGAACCTCCCATGCCCGTCTCAAAGATTTCACACGTGCTGCACCAATTCTCTGGAACATACTACCGCGGGTGATGAGGCACACTCACAACCCTCACAGTTTCAAGAGGGCCCTGAAAACACATCTTCTGAATATGGCCTACCAAGATCCCTAATTGCTAACCCCCACCTGCTATCACACTCATCTGTCACTCCCAACACGAGGGCACTCACAGGCACTTATCTGTATATAGATGTACTGTCAGGGTGGCAGGTTCACCCAACTTTTATGTAAACCACCTCCTATTTATGTAACAAGGCTGGTCCATTGTAAACTTAGCACTTCTTAACCCTTCGTCTCACCCAAACACCATAATAGATTGTAAGCTCCTGCGATCAGGGCCCTCACACCTTGTGTCTCATCTGTAAGTTCTTTTAATGCATAATGTCTGTATGTACACCCTCTAAATTGTAAAGTGCTGCGGAATATGTTGGCGCTATTTAAATAAAGATTATTATTATAGACTATGCAGATAGAAGGCACTCTTAATGGTCCCCATTTTTTGCATTGTATTAATTTAAATCAGGCTTGCAGAAATTTAATGATCATGCTACAAAAACAACCCATTCAGGTGCATGGAAGGGGGTTTTAGTTACAAAAATATGGATGTAGATATACTGCAAAGTGAAGGGAAGATTGTTCTGCTGATTAGACAGACAATGGTCACCTAGAGGAACAACACTCCCTATACCACACAGATCGTAATCGACCTCGCCCACATTTAACAAGAGCATCATCCATCTCTTCACCTTTTGTCCAACCTTTCCAGGAAGGAAATTCAAGTTCGCAGCAATTACCAGGCTTTGAGGAGCACTGGAGTGTCTTATTTTGAGACCTCCTTCACTCAAGCAGCATTGCTGTGCAACCTTTGTGGGTTTCAGGTTACTTAAAAGCATGCTGACATAAAAACTGAAGGGCTTCACGCTCAATTAAATTAGCCAAGTTTTCGTAGTGCACTGTTAAAATTCTATCCACCCTTGCTCTAGAAACTCCAATTTATTTAATAGCACTAAACAGAGAAAACCTCTGTAGCATTAGCAGCTTATTAAACATACTTAGGAAATTAGGAATACAATAGAATCGCATTTACATGCAAAGGATGTAGCCATCTGCTGATTGCTCTGTGGTCTGTCAACATGCTTGCTCTTCCAGCATTTCTACTTGATGCTTTATGCTGGGCTTTCATTTAAGAGGTGATAGGTAAAAATGTGAGAAGCCGCCATCTGTGTGTACATCACTACACGGCTACAGGAGGCCTATGAAGCTCCTAAGACAAGTTGGATGGGAAATTGAAGATATCTCAGATCCAGATTTATCTTAAAGACCAACATAGACATTTTGGGCAACATGAATGATCAAGGCAAACAGAGGTCAGTTCTAAATAGCTTTAAAACAGTGTAGATTGTGCCAGAATGTATGAACCTGTTCTACTGAGTTTCATGGATCTGACTCAGACTCAGGTAAACCACTTTTAACTTGGTTTACTTGTTCCAGCAGTAATGCACCCAGGTTTGCCGTCCTCCAGTTATAAATGTGTAGAATCATACGGTTGTGGTGTGACATGCCTCCAAAACGCCCCGACATCTTGGGCGCATTACAAAGTACCGTGGGCGCTGCAAAATGCGCATAATTTTGGAGTGCGCCTGCTCATACATCCAGAGAACAGGGCTACAACAGTTTTCGGGCTGAAAGGACACAAGAAAACTGGCGCAGCCCCGTACATACATGTCACCCTTACGTAAATGTAAGGACTGTATGATGAAAAGATGCTCTGCCTCTACCATGTAATAAGAGCCAAAGACATCAGCACCCAGGAACTTATTTGGTGTTCAATGAAACTACAGTGGAAACTAGATCTAACCATGCAAAATCTTACTTTGGCAGCTTAGATTTTAACTACGCGCCAACCACCCAACAATTATAAGGCAATGTTCACACGGCTTAAAGTGGGACGTATTTCGTCCCGTATTTCGCACCGTACTGCGCTAAATACGGGACGAAATACGTCCCAGTCATTATGGTAATCCACAGTTCTCATAGAGAACTATGGATTACGTCTCCTCTCCCCGCTCGCACAAAACGGTGAGTGGGGAGAAAGTGACATGTCAATTATTCACGGCGTATACGCGCCATGAATAATCAATGTCTATGTAATCAATGTAATTGCGAGCAAAATACGTCCCGCAATTACTGCCGTGTGAACATAGCCTAAGTGGCTGGGGGTGGCAGTTTATCTCTGCATGGACATCCTAGAAAACTAATTGTGCAGGTGGAGAGTCGGCTATCATCGCGTCTTTCGAGAGCTCGTGCTAATACGCATGTTCTCCCGCGGCACGGGGGGGCATACAGCCCGCAAGCCCCATTGACATTCATTACTCGCGCCGCGTATTCGCCGCAAGTAATTAACATGTCACTCATCTCCCCGCGCGTACAATACGGTCGTATTGTACACGCAGGGGGGACAGGCGTAATCCATAGTTCTCTATGAAAACTATGGAGTACCGTAATTTCGGCACGTATCTCGCCTGTATTAGAGCGCAAATACGCGGCGAAATCCGCGTCGAAATTCCCCCGTGTGAACATACCCTTTGCTGTCCCTGCCTTCTCAATCACTTTACACACAACAATCAGCTGCGTATACAATGAGCGCAGAGTAAACAGATAGGCACGTGACCGCTGGAGCTTGGTAACTGCCTGAACTGCTGGGTCTACACATGAAAAAACTTTGAGATTCTCGGTTCACATATTTTGATCAAAAAATGCTTAAGCTTCCCCACGACTTTCAAACGTGATCTCAGGTCGGGGAGTTCCTATGCTATCTTTACCTCTCAATAGAGCCAATTCAGGCCTCTCACGGGTCAAACCGACCTCTGTTATCCAGAGAGGAAAAAATAAAAAAAAACACCAAACCTGCAAGCTGCATTTTTATGACAGCCTGTGAAAGTGGGGCGTGTCCAGAAAACCAAAATTGGAGGCACCTTTTCCTCCCCATATAGATTAAAAGCATAAATGCTTCTTTAGGGATTTCCATGTATGGATTGCCCTTTTTGCAGTCGTGCCGCTGGTAGTGGTGTGCGTATATATATATATATTTATATATATATATATTATAAAATATTATATTTATATATATATATATGTGCCGCACCCTGCCAGTGGCACCAGGTTCCCATATTGTTTTTTTCAGAAATGCTTTTTTGTGCAGAACCATACGTTGTATTTGGTGTATATTGCTTTTAATCTTTTTGGGGGTGGAAAGGGTGCCTCCATTTTTGTTTTCTGGACTACGCCCACTTTCACAGGCTATCATATAAGTGCAGCTTGCAGGTTTGGTGTTTTTTTTATTTTTTCCTCTCTGGATAACAGAGGTCGGTTGACCCAGTGAGAGGCCTGGATTTGGCTCTATTGAGAGGTAAAGATAGCGTAGGACTGCCCGACCTGAGATCACGTTGTAAGTTCGTGGGCAGCTTAAGCATTTTTTGATCAAAAAATGTGAACCGAGAATCTCAAAGTTTTTTCATGTATGATAGATAGCATAAATGCTTCTTTAGGGATTTCCATGCTGGCTCTACACAGACCCATATCAGCTCGTCAGTACAGGTGATGTATTTCCTCTGTAATTGGGGCTAATACATCAGCCCAAACCGCAACTTTTAGCTCCGTCCCCGACGACCCTAAACCTTTATGTTATAAAGCTCTATGTATAAAGGTCTGTGATGGAAAAGTGACATAATTACAAAACGTATTTAAGTGCCACTTTTGCCGTAAAAAAAAAAAAATACATTAGTGGAAAATTAAAAAAAATAAAATAAAGCATAATATCACAGAAAAAAAATAAAAATCAAACGTACTACAGTAGAATAACGAGTGCAAGAAAGTGTCATAGCGTTTAAATCAGAGTGTACTAAAGAAAATGTACCTCTTGAGGAAGGGAGGTAAATGGCCCGGTCAGGAACTGGGTAAAAAGGTCATGTGGCCATTTCTGACACATCTGTTATAGTAACTGCTAGTGTTTCCCAGGAAATAATTTTGGAGCATCTTTTCTCAGATCTTGTGTGGTTCTCCTATTATTCCTCCTAGACGTCCATTACCAACCTGTCAAAGGGGTGTTACCAATTGGGGCTGTGTCCCTGCACAGTCTGGTATCGTCCAATCAGTGCTGACAGAATCAGTGTGTGTAGAGACCCACCACCAATTGGCAACACCCATCTGACCGACTCAGTGATACATTTCTAGGAGGAATAACAGAGGAACAACACAACACAACACACAGTCATAAGAGAAGATGCTCCGGGAATGTTATTTCAAAGGAAACATAAGTATTTAGCAAAACAGACATGTCAGGAGATATCACTGTCCTCTTTAACCTAAAAAGTCAAAGCTCACCCACATCCCTCTTTAAAGGGAATGTGACATCAAAAAATTAGTCATTGTTTAAGTCCCATTTTTATGTTAAACACTTTTTTTTAGGAATTTTTGGTTATTTTTAAATTTTTCATATCACTTTCAATATATTTTAATAATTCTTAAGTGTCTTGCAGTTTTCACTTTGGCCACTAGGCCTTGTTTGCACTGCTTTATCAGCAGTCAGAGAGATGCTTTACAGTAGCTTCATGCAAAGAGGAGACTTAAAACTGGCTCAGTCCCATTCACTTCTATAGGGAGGTTTTTAGTCATGCTCTGTGACCCGGGAAGAAATCAGTGTGCAGGGAGGTGAAAGGGTGAACTGTGACTATCACCTCTTGTGACTGGTGGGATCCTGTGTCATCTATCATACTGGTGGTCTTCTTTTTTAGTTTAACTCTCTTTGTTCTGATAAGGCAGACAACTGAGAATCTTTCTCTACAGAAACAGGAAGTGTCAGACAGTATTTTAGGCCTTGTGGCCAAAGTGAAAACTGCTGGACTTCAGGAATTATTAAAAAATATTGAAAAGTTGATATGGGAAAATTAAAAAAAATAAAATATAACCAAAAATTCTTAAAAATATGTTTAACATTAAAAATGTGAGTTAAACAAATAAGTCATTTTTTTATTACACATCCCCTTTAATCATATAAGAATAGCCTGAGGTAAGGCTGCCACAATTTTCTCAACCTAATTGTTTCCTGTTTAAAATTGATTTACATTGACTACACATGGTTAAGATGCTGTATGTCAAAGGATGGTCGTCATTGATTTTAATGGGGAATTGAAAACATCGACTTGGTTCAATGGGAGCCTGTTCAGGATCATTAAGGCATCCTATTCTATATTGGGTTAAATCCCCCCTTTGGTATTATCTCTTCCTCCTCCTCTAGAATATCATACACCCAAGGTCTTACATCCCAAACAATATATTATTTCCCCCCTTAAAATCAGATGCCCCTAACCCCAGCCCTCATGTCAAACTAGTACTGAAGAAAGAATTGAGTCATGGAAAGAAAAAACAACCTCTGTATAATAACCTCTACATTTAGAAGCTGGATCAACAACCGTCTCCAGCATCTAGGAAAGACAATTTTAAAAGTCATTCATTGAATCAATCATCACAACAGCTTGTGGCAGAGAGTTTTATAGTCGCATTGCTCTTACAGTCCCTTGTTAGCATCACCCTTTTTCCACTGGTATATCAAATAACAGAAAGTCATTTATTTTATGAGGTAGTATGGCTACAGATTATGCCATTCCAGTAGGTGGTACAGCTGCAGAATATGACATCTTAATAAATAGACTGGTTACAGATCATATATAATATTCTAGCAGGCAGCATGGTTACAGGGTATAAGATCCTAATATGTAGATTGGCAGAAGAATCGAATATCCTAGTAGGTAACATAGCTATAGAATATAAGATCCTAGTAGGTAACAGCTACAGAATATAATATCCTAGTACAAAGCAAGCTACAGAATATAAGATCCAAGTACATAGCATAGCTACAGATCCTAGAACATAGTTTACAGTATCTCACAAAAGTGACTACACCCCTCACATTTTTGTAAATATTGTATTATATATTTTCATGGGACACCACTGAAGATATGACACTTTTGATACAATGTAGTCAGTGTACAGCTTGTACAACAGTGTAAGTTTGCTGTGCCCTCAAAATAACTCAACACAGCCATCAATGTCTAAACTGCTGATGACAAAAGGGAACACACCCCTAAGAGAAAATGGATAAATTGTGCCCAAAGTGTCAATATGTTGTGAGGCCACCGTTATTTTCCGGCACTGCCTTAACTCTCTTGGACATGGAGTGCACAGGAGTTTCACAGGTTGCAGCCACTGGAATCTTCTTCCACTCCTCCATGACGACATCATGAAGCTGGTGGATGTTAGAGACCTTGCGCTCCTCCACCTTTTGTTTGAAGATGCCCTACAGATGATCAATAGGGTTTAGGTCTGGAGACCTGCTTGGCCAGTCCAGCACATTTACCCTTATTTTCTTTAGCAAGGTAATGGTCATCTTGGAGATATATTTGGGGTTGTTATCAAGTTGGAAACTGTGGCCCAGTTTCCAAAAGGGATCATGCTTTGCTTCAGTATGTCATAGTACATGTTGTCATTCATGAATTGTTCAATGAACTGTAGTTCTCCACAGCCCCAAACCATGACACTCCCACCAGGCAAGATACACTTGTCTTTGTACTCCTCATCTGGTTGCTGCTCACATGGTTAACACCATCTGCAACAAATAAGTTTATCTTGGTCACATCAGACCACAGGACATGGTTCCAGTAATAAATGTCCTTAGTTTGCTTGTCTTCAGCAAACCGTTTGCAGGCTTTCTTGTGCATCATCTTTAGAAGAGGCTTCCTTCTGGGACGATAGCCATGCAGACCAATTTAAAGCAGTTTGCGGCATATTGTCTGAGCACTGACAGGCTGATCCCTCACTCCTTTAACCTCTGCAGCAATGCTAGCCGAACTCATATGTCGATTTTGAAAAGAATCTCTGAGAACGTGCACGCAACTCCTTTAGTTGACCATGGCGAGGCCTGTTCTGAGTGGAACCTATCTTGTTAAACTGCTGTATGGTCTTGGCCATCGCGCTGCAGCTCAGTTTCATGGTGGTGGCAATCTTCTTATAGCATTGACCATCTTTATGCAGAGCAACAATTCTTATTTTCAGACACTCAGAGCTCTTTGCCGTGAGGTGCCATGTTGATTTTTCAGTGACCAGTATAAGAGAGTGTAAGAATGATACCAAATTTAACACACCTGTTCCCCATTCAAACCTGAGACTTTGTAAAACTAAGGGCCGGTTCACACGGCTTATTCAAGCCGTAATTGCGGGACGGATTTCGCCCGCAATTACGGCTTGAATAAGGGCGGGGGCGCTGCCCGCCGGCCCCATAGACTTTCATTATCCACGGCGCGTATCCCACCGGGATAATCAACATGTCACTTTCTCCCCACCCGGCGGATTCGCCGATCGGGGAGGAGAGACGGAATCCATAGTTCTCTATGAGAACTGTAGATTACTGTAATGGCTGGGACGGATTCCAGCTGTATTGCAGTGCAGTACGGCGCGCAATACGGCTGCAATTTGTCTCTGCAATAAACCGTGTGAACGGCCCTTTACGAGTCACATGACAACGTGGAGGGAAAATGGCAAATTGGGCATAATTTGTCCATTTTCACTTAGGGGTGTACTCAATTTTGTTGCCAGCGGTTTAGGCATTGGTGGCTGTGTGTTGAGTTATTTTCAGGGCACATCAAATTTACACTGTTATACAAGCTGTACACTGACCACATTGTATCCAAGTGTCATATCTTCAGTGTTGTTCCATAAAAGATATAATTATTTACAAAAATGTGAGGGGTGTACTCACTTTTGTTAGATATTGTATCTACAGAAACTAAAATGTTAGTAGGTATCATAGGTGAAGATTATGATATTCTAGCAGATAGTCTGGCTACAGAATATGGCCTAATAGGAAAACATTTTTACACCTAGGCTTTCAACAATGACAAGGGGTATTCTTCATCACAGACGTGGATTCTTTACAGTTTGAGCAGTGAGACTATGAAATTAACCACTTCAGGGGTTTTGTCTCCCCCTGGATCAGCACTACAGGGTAATAGGTTGGATTCCATGGACGTCTTTTTCTAACCGTATCTACTATGTTGCTATTTAAAGCCTATTTAACATCAAGAGACATCTTGTACCGTAACAATCTATAGATGTAAATAATTATCATTGATTTATTGATTTTAGCCATTTTTCAGAAATGGCGAATGTGAATCCAACTGCAATAAACTATGCAAAAGAATATTCCAATATCAGGCAGCAAAGCTTACTTGCTGTGTAAGACGACCAGTTTCAATTGTCCATTTCACTTTTCTGTATCATTTTCTAATTGTTCCCAAAATCGCCGTTTTCAGTCATCGTGTGAAAACCTTCATTACTTCCAAAGAATGGAGATGTGTGCTGGTCATGTAATGAGCACATAGCTTGCTATAGTATAGATTGCTGTTCACTGTACTTTAACATGCTCTATCATTTTTTGACAAAGGGTGTCATATGCGTCTGAACATGACTAACATCAAACCGAGGCGTAAATATACTGGAATTTTAATTGCTCAAACAAAACTGCACTTTGCATCTGGTTGCTTACAAGGATCTCTGCAGCTAAACTGGAAACCTGGCCGTAGAAATGGGGATCTTGCATATAGACGTTTAAAGGGAACTTGTCGAACTGGAAGAGCTGTCTAGTCTGCCTGTGGCATGTTATAGTGCATAATGAGCTGAGTAGATTAAAGGGTTGTTCCATGATACAAAATGATGGCACATCACTAAGATATAACATTATTTTCTGATAGGCATGGGTTTCACCATTGGGACCTGCACCTGTCACGTGAGCAGAAAGTCGTAACGCAGGCTGGAGAGCCGGTCGTGCTTGGCTGCGTTCGGAACTCCCATGGAACAGAATGGATGGTGACAGCGCAAGGTCGACCAGCTCTCTGGTCTGAGCTGTGACTTTCAGCCATGATTATCAACTGGGGAAAAACCCTTTTAATATATAGTTCTGTGGGGAAATGTTCAGTAGTACTCAGGGGCGTCGCTAGGCAGTTTTACCGGGGCACAAGCCCTGGAAAAAACTGCCTGTGCCCCGAACCTTGCCGGGCTCCAGGCCGCTGCCGCTAGTACTTGTATTTATCTCTTTTAATCCTGAATTAAGGAGCCCATTAGGCGGTCTTTTAAGTGATTGCCAGCCTTTCTTGTATGAGTATGCATAGAGATGGCTGTCAATCACTAATAACACCAACTACTGTACTGGACATCTTAACTCAGAATAAACAGGGACTAAAATAGATGAAATACAAGTTTGACTAAATATTTCCCTATGGAACTATATAACCAATCTGCTCAGCTATTTCTGCTCAAAAACAAATTACAAGCAGATCAGACGGCATTTTCAATGTGACAGGTTCGCTTTAAGGTTTATAAAGGGAAGAAAAAAAAATAAAAGACGACATTTTTGTTTGCAATAAATGAAGAATGCTGAAATCCCACTTTCTGCTTAAGAGCATGAAGGACACAACTAAAACTTGCCTCAAAATGGCAGCATTTATCATGGTAAAACAAACACAGTAAATCTTGAGCTCTCCTTCCACAGCTCATTAGGCCGGCTCTGAAACATACGTGCAACTTTGCTGGAGTCCTGCCGGGCTACTGAGTACTGCCATGAACTGGAGAATCAGGCTCAGTACTGTAGCAGCTGGACCTGCACGCATGTGGTTTTATGTACACTGCATCCACTGATCTGGTGTGTAAAGCAAACACCATCAGAAGAAGAAAAGGACTGCTCTGTGCCTCCTGAAATATGGATCAAGCAGCCCTTCAGGAGCTAGGATGCCAAGGAAAATGATGCAGCTGTTGGAATTGTGCTTCAGGACATGGGAACTGCTCAGCAGATGTGATCTCCATACATATAGCTCAAGCTTCAGTCACATCAACGAAGATCACTGTAGTGTGCATTGTATGGTTAAAGTCACCTGAGTGAATGCAAACCTAATAGCATACCTTCCAAGTGTCCCTCTTCTGGGGGGACAGTCCCTATTTTTCCCTCTGGTTCTCTTTAGTCCCTAAATGTCCCTCTTTTTCACCTAATCAATAAACTTGCCCTAAAGCGGGGTTCCCACCATAGAGTTTGATGGCATATTGATAGGTTATACCACCAAAGTCTCTCCGGAATTGGCCCCCAAAAGTATCTGCTGAGAATCGAAAGCCGGTCCCACCTGCACACGGCTCTCCATTCTGTTCTATGACCGTTCCGAGCATGGCTACACATGGCGCTCACCTGTACTTGCAATTTCCATTCAATGCACGAGAGCAAACGGCTTTCTATTCTGAGTGAATACTTTCAAAAGCCCGTTCCCAAGGCCGGTGTGAGTCCCATACTTATCACGACTACCATGCTATATCCTATCGATGTGTCAAAGTCAATGGTAGAAACACCCCTTTAACAAATGTATTATTTTAGCCTTCAAAAACATTTTTCTCGTTCGTAACTTCATATTAGGCTACAACTAATACAATACTTATTAACTATCAAGAAAACCTGTCTAGGCAGGGATGAAAGCATGCATTGAAAGGGAATCTGTTGCCAATTTATTTTTAACTTATTAAAACAAGACTCTGATCCAGATTCTTTTCTTCTTAGCAGTTTTTATTTTCCGCTTGTAGATTTCTCAAGTCGGTTGTCTGTATATAACTGTGGGGAATGCTTGCCTGCACGGTTTTTACAGCAAGTAGAGAGATGCTTTACAGCAGCTTATTTCACATACCGTAGGAGCCTGTGGACTGGGTCAGTCCCATTGACTTCTACAGGAGGGTTTTCTAGGTGCGCTCTGTGACCTGGGAAGAAGTCAGTTTGCAGAGAAGAGAGAGGGGGAGCTGTGACTATACTGTGACTGGTGGATCCTGTATTATCACATTGATGTCTCCTTTCAGTTCAATCCTGCTTGTACAGATGAGTAAACTGCTGAAAATTTCTCTCTACAGAACAGGAAGTGTCAGACTGCTATTGGGTCTAGTGGTCAAAATGAAAATTGCAAGACTCAATAATTATTACAAAATATTGAAAGGGATATGAAAAACATAACCAGAAAGTCTTAAAAAATGTGTTTAACCTAAAAACATCAGTTAAACAGAAGTCATTTTTTTGATGACACATTCCCTTTAAGAGGGTTCCTCAGTGAGGCATTCTTGGGGTGGGGTCTAAATATCACGCATTAACATTCTTTAATGTTGGCAAGTATGATATATATCATTCAATGATTACAATTTGGACCATGAAAATATCTATATTCTGATGAATTTCAAAATTAAAAAAAAAGTATTAAAGTATATAGATATACATGACAAAATAAATACTTCATGCAATAAACTATAAGTGTCCAGTTTAGATCATCCTGAAAGTTGGGTGGAATGCATTTGCAACATAACATTTATTCTACTGATCCATAAAGTTTCTATAGTTTCTAATTGTATATTAGAGCCCAAGACATTTTTCTTATTTGGCAAACTTTGGATGTAAACAAGTTATAAATTAAGATGATTTTGGTGCAAAATTTTACAATTTAAAAAAGTGTCCCTTTTGGACTTTTCTAAACGTTGGGAGGTATGCTATACTGTAAGTGTTGTTGTGTTTGCTATCATCTATATGTGTCAGCAGAAAGAGCTGGTATTAAAATGTGTTAGTTCTGTAGAGAAAAAAGGGATACAAGCTGTCTATTCATCAATGGTTAGGCAAAAGCCAGATAGCTCCATAGCGATTCTCTTATTTGTAGACAGTGAAGTATATGGACAACTATTCAATACGGTTTGATTTGTTGATTATTTTGAGGCTTTTTAAAATATTTTTTTAGAAATTGAGAATATAAGTCCAACAGTAATATGCAAAAAGGTATACCAGTTTTAGCCAATGAAATCCAATTATTGCATAAAGAAAAATTTCAAATATACTTTGTGTCAAATTCTAATAATTTTCAAATTCTCTGTTTGAAGTCATTGAATAAAAAACAGGATGTCTGGCTTTAAATGTGAGCCAGCACAGTTGTATTTGTCATAAAAAGAAGCTTCTAATAAGAGAAAAACTTATGAGCTGCCAAGACACTGGAAGGAGGAGTTCCCACAACTTACTGCAGTGTGCACCTGTATGCCACACAAAACACGTTCTTTGCGCTGTTGAAAGAGCACAATTTCAACATGAATACGACACACAATGGCCTGAGGCAGATATCCACCTCCTATACGTAACTATTTGACACCACCTATACACCTGAAAAAAATAAATTACATGTCAATTCTTTTCAGGCGCGCCCAGAAATACGAGAGTAAAAAATGCGTCTTCTGAATAATGGCACATATTTTACATTACAGTCTATGAGAAGTATACTTGAACATTATTTTGGCCATATTTCAGCATATTTTGGGGCGCAAAGTACTCACCAAAAAAGTATGCTAAAATACGTCATACATACCAACACATACCCTTAACTGCTGAGTCACTCTTATCTTTCATGTAATTACCCATAAATGTGCTTTGCAGACCTGACAGGATGGAACAAGGCTCCTTCCAGGTCAGTAATTCTAAGGCCGTGTTCACACGGCTTATTCCCGACGGATTTGTGCGCCGTATTGAGCTCACAAATCCGCCGTGAATAAGGGGCGGGGCCGGAGCGCGGCGGGGGCGCCGCTCCCGGCCCCATAGAACAATGCATTGTTTACGGCGCGTCCGCGCCGTAAATAATGTGCATGTCCCCTTCTCCCCCGCGGCGGATTTGCCGAGCGGGGGAGGAAGCGACGGAATCCACTGTTCTCTATGAGAGCAGTGGATTACCGTAATGGACTCCGACGGATTGGCGCCGTATTGAAGCGCAAATCCGGCGCGGAATACGGCGCCAATCCGTCGGCAAATAAGCCGTGTGAACGGGGCCTAAGGGTTACGTTTGTAAGTTTTTATTAGTATAAAGATTAAGATCAGGGAGTGAGAAGCGCCATCCTACTGATAAGACAGTAGCTAGGGCAGAAAGCGGTGTAAGACACAACACAGACCATACTCTTAAAGCTCAAAGGCTGAAAAAATGGTGGAAAAGTCACAGAAAAATGGAACATTATTTACTCAAAAACACAAAACAGCACAACATAGGCCATACTTGCAGCTCAATGGCCGGACAATAGACTAAACCCATTAGGAAGCAACACAGGCTCTTGTGCTACTTGGGAAAGATAAACAGGTGCAGCTAATTGCTGAGCAGTAGCTCACATACCCCTCCACTCGCAAGTAATGGGGCTTGCGAGCTTGTGTATAGTGGCCACTGTATCGACTAATACCTCATATTTGATAATTTTCCAGTAAGTCATTTTTTGCCCAAAAGTACTGGGGAGCAGAGGGTGTCTGTATTTTGTGTTGGACACCTAAAAAGTGCTGGGCAGCCCGCCCAATCGAATAGTAGTGGTATAATAGACTGTAAGTCATCATGGTGCACCACATGTATCTGCATTAATGGCACCCTTTTGTGTCGCTTATCTATATCCAATTAAATTAGCAGCAACCATCCCCCTCATACATAGGTGTGTGAGTGGTTGTTTTATTGGTATTTTTGCATTTGTGCAATCTCCCCATGTATTATACTGTGGTTTTTCTGCATACTGGTGTGAACAAATATCAATTCAATGTGCAGTTTTTTTTATCATCTAATTGTTCCCCTAGTGGAGGGATGTGTGAGATACTGCTCAGCAAATTACCTGCACCTGTTAACAAGTAGCACAGGGGCCTGTGTTGCACCCTAATGGGTTTAATCTATTGTCCAGCCATTGAGCTGTAATTATGGCCTGTGTTGTGCTGTGTTTTTGAGTAAATAATGTCCCATTTTCCTGTGATTTTTCTGCAGAAAGAGGTGGTTGTATGTATGTGTGTGTATGTATATATATATATATATATATATATATATATATATATATATATATAATATATATATATATATATATATATATATATATAATAAAAATCCAACAGTAGTTTGTTAGGGAGATAATGTGATGCGTTATATTTTTAGGAAGCCAACGCAATGCATGCATGGTAGGATGGGTCCAACTACTGGGCTCTGTCATTGATCAGGTCTTGAATCCGCCAGATTACAATGGATACATTTGACACACACTTGCCCAACAATCTGGTCCTTTCCTCCTAATTTAGATTTTTGTGGATATTTACTAAATTAGTAAGCCACTACATACTGTAAGACCACCAACTATGAATAAAATGGTAATTGCCATGTACACCTAGAAAACTTTTACACACTAAACAAGTCCATAGGATTACATAAACCTGACAGAGGCCAAAACTACAGAATACAAGAGTATCCAGTGAAGGAACATGTATGTTAAATGTATTTTTTTTCTCACAGTGGGACTCTGTGGGTGATGGATGACACTGCATCTGTTTAACATATATAGGCAACGTGGACAGAGTGTAACATAGACCAGATTTTAGAACAATGTCTAACTTCAGACTATGGTATTTCAGTGTTCAAAAGAAATGTGTCATCAGTGAATGACCTTTTGTTTAACTAATGTTTTTATGTGAAACACATTTTTTAAGAATGTTTGGTCATTTTTTTATTTACCATATCACTACCAATTAAAAAAAAAAAAAAAAATCAATAAAATGCTCCAATTTTCACTTTGGCCACTAGGCCTGATAATAGTCTGACACTTCCTGTTCTATAGAGAAAACTTTTCAGCCATCTCCTAATCAGCACAGACAGGATTACACTGACACCAATCTATATAGATAACACAGAATCCACCAGTCATAATAGGATATAGTCACGGTTCGCCCTCCCCCCCTCCCTGCACATTGACTTCTTCCCAGGTCAAATCTCTGCTATAGAAGTCAATGGGTCTGCTCCTGTTTCCATTTTAGCTGCTGTAAAGCTTCTCTCTAAACGCAGTTAAAATCAGCTCAGGCAAGATTATTTCCCCTAATCATAATCATGTACAGAAAACAGAATAAAAAAAACTACAATCAGAAAATTAAAGACTGCTAAGTGGAAAAGAATATTTATCAGTATCTTGTTTTAATTAAAAAATAGAACAAAAAATTGGCGATAATTTCTCTTTAAAGCATAATGGGGCTCATCATTGCGTTTTTCTACTATAAATGAGCTTTTTTCAGAATCATTCCACTACTTGACGTCATCTTCAGTTCACCTGCTCTAAAATATTGCCTCTGGCACATCTAAAAAAATTGCCAAAATGTTGTTAGATGAGCTGGGAAAGCCTTCAAAGTCTTTATCACAAAAGTAATGAAAAACCGGCCGTTTTATCCAAGCTGCTATCACAAATGTGGGCTTTATTGCATCTTCCAAACCATAGATGCAAAGTGCGTTTTTTTAAAAAAAAGAACTTTTGACAACATACGTCCCACTCGAGTATAGTTAGCTAATAGTTGGGGTCTACAACTTTCTATATTCCTCATCATTCACAAGTGGACAACCAAGATGGGTGAGGGCTACCATATCTCCCCGAAAATAAGACACCCCTTGAAAATAAGACCTACTGCAATTTTTTTCAAGCTTAGCAATATAAGGCCTCCCCTGAAAATAAGACCTAGCGGCAGCCATTGCTACAGTTCACACCACGCTATACATTAGTGTTAGCAGATCATTTAGTTAGGTCTTACCTTATTTGGGAGGCTACCTGGACAAAAGGTGCTCATTTAAGGAAAGTGCTATTGCTGGACATGAGAGATTGTGGCCAATGATTCTAAAAGATTTGGAGTCTCAAGAAATTCACCATGATATTCAGGGTTTAGAGAATTGTGATAATGTTCCAGAAGATGATGACATGGTAAATGTACCATAGATTGTTGTACATGGAAATAGAGTCATAAGGAATTCTTGATGGAATTCAGAGTTTGGCTGGTTATGTTGATGTGATGACATGACTACAGTATATTAATAAATGTTGATTTTTTTGGTCAACAATAAATGTTAATTCTTGTTCATGGAAAAATAAGACATCCACTGAAAATACTACCTAGCGCATCTTTAGGATAAAGAAATAATATAAGACACTGTCTTATTTTCAGGGAAACAGGGTAGAATGATAATAGCACTAAGGTATGGGATGAGATCAGATGGCAGTGTGTCAAGACTACAGGTAGTGAGGTTGGATTTGGACAGTGGAGAGGAAAACTTGTCATGAGTAACAGTGGAGAAGCAGGTTAAGGGGAAGATTATTGTGCACATATAGTGGTAGGCGGTGCGGATTGTGCAGGTATAGAGGCAGGTGGTGGGTTCTGTGCATGGATGGAGGTAGGCGGTGGGGTCTGTGCAGGCATGGAGGTGGGCAGTGGGGACAGTAAGGTGAAGCTTTCTCATATGAGGTTGATCTTGTTTAGGAAGTGAGTGGTGATATCTTCTGCCAAGAGGATAGATTGGGGAGGGATCGCTGGGGGACGGAGGAGAGAGTTGAAGGTGTTGAATAGTTATCTATGGTTGTGCAACGGAAAGGCTACGATAGTGGTAAAGTAATCCTGTTTAGCAAAGGTGAGTGCAGACTGAAATATGTCGAGTGTGTTTGTATGAGGCGAGGTCATTGGTGGAGCAGCTTTTCTTCCAGCAGTGTTAAGCAATTCTGGAAGCTCGCCTCAGCTGTTTAGTTGAGTCTGTTGTGTGCCAGGGTTGTCAGCTGATTTTGTGGGTTCTGTTGTGTGTGAGAGGGGTGACCAAATCAAGAGTGGAGGTGATTGTGTTATTGTAGCAAGCAGTGGCTGCATCTGGGTCATTAAATGAGGACATGGTATATAGATGAACAAGAGAGTCAGGGAGAGTGCAAAGGTTAAGGTTTTGTAGGTTCTGCGGGGGTGCACTAGAGTAGAGACAGAAGGGACAGGTGGCGTGGAGATGGTGTAGAAGGTTAGCAGACTGTGTTCAGAAATGTGGAGAGGAGAGTTTGAGATGTTGGATAAGGGGCAGGCGAAGAAGAGATCCAGTGTGCGTTTCTGAGAGGCACCAGAGGTCCACTGTGGAAACGTTATAAAGTTATATATATAAAAAAAATATATTATTATAGCCGCATATTGATTGTCAATATGAGTAAAAAATTTGATGGTAGTGTCCCTTTAATTTCTACTCAACCAGACAAGCATAGCCAGTGGGAAAGGAAGGCCTATGGCCAGCCAACGCTTCATCCCGAGTATTCTTCCTGTGTCATTTTTGGAGCATACCAGGCAAAGCAAAACAGATTTATAGCCATAAAAATGGAAATGACATCACAGAGTAAAATTCTCCATTGCTTTCTCCTTGACCAAAATGGAATATGAGCTGCCACCCTTCACTAGTCTAGATAAAATCATCATCTATCAGGAAAGGTGTGGTTTATTGAAAGCGCGTCCGTCTGTCCTCACACCTACTCAAATAAATAGCTCTTATCATCAGGCGCACAAACAGCTGCACACCTGCACACCGCAGTCCAGCTCCTACCCTGACACTGAACTCTGGGGTAATCTTTTAAGAGAGAAAGTCACAATGATTAATTTAACATCTTAATTAATGCAAACAAACAAGGAGGGAGATGGAATGCTGCCAGTGACAGCTTGAGGAGGTGATGAAGAGCAGAGTACATCTGAGTGGAGCCTGGCTTTTCATGTGAAGACTTCAGTATAATAACATGTAAATATCATCAGCTCCACATCACAACCTATCCAAATATTTTCATTTCTCTGGCTCAGCAGACAATGTAGGCAGCTTCGTCCCAGCCTCTCGCCTGCAGGATGGGGGAGCAGCCGATCAGGGATCGGGCCCAGAATAATATCTAGAGTCGAGATATGGGAAGGCCCGGCCAATTCATTCTGGATGGATAGGGATGCGGCTGGCTGAACAGATTAAAACAGCTGTCAGCTATATGCTTGTACCACCGACAGCTATTCCTTACAACCACCTATACATATGCACGCTCAGCTTGGCGGAGCGTGCATGTTCTGAACAGAGATGGGAACAAAAATAAGACTATAATCTGCCA
>JAODAL010008738.1:0-87500 GCA_025379985.1 Phyllomedusa bahiana | reverse complement strand
AAGTTTAAAAAAAAATTCCGTAGCTTAATTTTTAAAATGTAAAAATTTTAAAACTTCCAATTACTAGTCGCACTGCATCTATGTATTGACACAACATCAGCCCACCAATAGCAGAAAATATTTCAGCAGCTTATAATAATACCTACCGTGTTGCATTGCCGTTGGTCTTTTACTGGCTTGCTTGGTATGCCTAAAAATTGGGCATACCAAGCAAGCCAAAACAAGACGAATGGGAATACGACTGATGTGGTGAGTGGTGTGGTATGAGAGGAAATAAGTCTCCTGTCCGATCCAGAATTACTTTCATCATGGTTCAGTTTTGAAAGTCACCACTGCGAACAAGATTTCTCCCAAAGTATGAACATTCGTAGCAGAGAAGAAATGCCAAGTGGTGGGAAGAAAACATTTATTTCAATGTTCTTGTTATTTTTTATATTTGACTTTTCAAAATAAACTTTCTTTTCTATAAAAGTTTTATTTCATTTAGTTTTTTAGTTTGCGGCCTTCATAAACTTTGACCTTGTTGATGCGGCCAGTGTTAGCCTTTGAGTTTGACATGCTTGTTCTAGTACATCCCACAGATGCTTAATCAGATTAAGATCTGAGGAATTTGAAGGCCAAGTCAACACCTTGAACTGTCTATCAGATTTCTCAGACCAGTTTTAAACAGTGTTTGCAGTGTGACAGAGGCACTATTCTGCTAAAACAGGGCACAGCCAGTAGGGAATACCATTGCTGTGATGGAGTATATTTGGTCTGCAACAGTGATTAGGTAGCCAGTCAAGGTAATATCCATAGGACACAACACCTCCAGAAGCACCAACAAAGGGTAAGGGTCAGTGTGGGCACTCATCAGCAGCCAGATAGCCCCATACAGGTGGACTGTGTATTCTGGACATCTATTATAACAAGCATTAGTCTGCTGGAAAAGTTAAAGGGGTGTTCTGGGAGTCATACTCACCTCTCGGATGCTCCCGTTCAGTCGCAGTAGCCGTCCGGGTTATCTCACCTGTAGCTGTGAACGTCCACGTGGCAAGAGCTGCCAATCACAGGCCACAAAGTCACATGCACGTGACCGCTGTAGCCTGTGACTGGTTGCACCTGTATCGTGACAGATGAACGTTCAAATCTACAGCAGGGATGAATGGGACGGTGGGCAGGACTGAACGGGAGCATCCGAGAGGTGAGTATGACTCTTATCTTTTAGGTTTTTTTTTTATCATCCCCTGACAGACGAACAAGTGTTTTAACTCCTGAAACACCCCTTTAAAGTGTACCTTAACGTTAGCCTCCTTCCCGTTTTTATATTGGATATGGAAAGAAGCAAGTCCACTCTGGGTTATACAGCAGCCGAGGCCATAACACCCGTCAGGTTTTGTCCACAGGTGCAATTCTAATGGCCTCATGCATGAATTTCTTATAGTTGCCTCGGCTACTGTTCTACCCAGAGTGGACTTGTTTCTCCCCACATCCAATCTTAACATAGGGCAGGAGATGAACATTATAGCTACGCTTTAACTTTTTCCAAAATTTGGTCTACAGCAGTTCTTCTGTGGGATCAGACTACAAGGGCAGAGCTTCATCCCTTTAGCGCATCAGTCAGCTTTGGACACCCATGACCTTGCTGTTGGTTAACTGGTTGTTCTTCCTTGAACAACTTCTGGTAGGTGCTAACTATGGCACACCAGAAAAACACCTATACACTTCCTCTGCCAGTGTTTCTAATGTCATGGCAGATTGGTGGAAGTAACAGAAGCAAAACAAGTGTACACAAATCAGGTGAGTGCAGAATAAGTTGGTACAGGCAGTCCCCGGGTTACGAACGGGATAGGGACTGTAGGTTTGTTCTTAAGTTGAAATTGTATGTAAGTCGGAACAGGTATATTTATTAACTGTAATTCCAGCAAAAAAAAATTTATTTCATTTTGGATAGTGCAAGGAAGGGTTTTTACATTTCTTTTGCTGTCTGTGCCCTTTTTTTTTTTATAAGATTTCTGTATCTCATGTGCAGCTGTGGCATGCTGGCACTTGGTTATCATGGGGCGTGACTCAGTGTTGAATGTCAGCCATGTAAGTAGTATGGGAAGTATGTAAGTTGGAAGGATCTAAGTCGGGGACTGCCTGTATTTGTTATTCGTCACCTACATCACCTTTTAGGAAAATAAGTTATCCCTTTAAGCTTGATGACAGACTTGTCTGTAAGTAATCACTGCAAGCAACTTTTTATTTAACCTAATATCAGTCTTTCACACTGCTGCCTCTGTTTCACAACAGGATTCAAGTCAAAGCTTCGACTATGATAATAAAACTTTAATTTCTTTCTTGCTTTTGTGTTTTGGCCCCAATAGACTTCAGCTTACAGACAGATGACTGGGCCATAGGAACGTAATGAAGAATTCATGGTTCATTCAGTACAGGCAGGTTGTCTCTGCCCTGAGGCAACAAAGCAACTCTACACCATTATACCACCACCCTGCATGATATGAGACATTGCTAATCCTAATGGAAGGTCTCCACCATATTGTGAAGTCATGGACACTGATCTTAGCTAAGGCTTTGGAGGCCTGCAGCTCTTTAGATGTTGTCCTGGCATATTCTGTATTTCCTAGATGAGTTGTAGCTGGGCTTTTGAACACATTTTATGGCCTGGGCACTACAGGGAAGATTTTACATCTTCTCCAAGTGGAAATAAAGAGGGAGATTTAAAGAGACTTGTCTGTTAAAGTAGTTAAAACTAGTTAGAAAGTTTAGTAATCAGAGCCCACATCCACCACAAGGGCTACACAAACATGGCACAAACGCTATATTCTTGAAGTACGCTGGAAAAGGGCTTCGTCCCAAAATGTGATGTGAATGCAGCATGTGTCACTAGTATGTGTCAGAATAACTTGAAAAAGGTATCCCGATGACAGTGCCATAGGGAAAATATTGTTTCTGCTAGACTATGCTTTATATGGCTTTAAAGCATGGTATGACAGGAAATAGGGCAAATATAACCCAGAAGAAACCACATTTGCCCAATACATCCCCATGGCTCCATGTTAATCAAATTGTCAAATATCACATTAAAATTCACTCCCCAGAAGTGGGACCTGCAGCCAGGGCCGGGACGACGGGTAGGGAGAGGTTGGCGATCGCCTAGGGCGCCTACCTCTGCCTGTCCCTTAGGGGCGCAGTCAGGGCCCCGAACCTCGCCAGGCTCCAGGGCGCTGCCGTGGGCCTGAAGCGCCGGCGGTCTCGGTATGTGCGTCCGCTGGACGCACATACAGCCGCGGGCTTATGTAGAGCAGAGAGCGAGTGCTCCCTGCTCCACAGACACTGTCGGACCTCAGCTGGGCAGTGTCGCGATGAAGTGAGGTCATCGCAACGCTGCCTGTCCTCGGGCGCACAGCCCGTCATAGGCCGTGCGCCCGAGGAGCTGCCGGAGGAGCACGCGGCTGGTAAAGAAGAGGAGCGCGCGGCCGGGAAGCAGGTAAGGCTAGTATGAATGTTGTTATTTTTAACTGTCTTAGTGCCCCTATATGCCTGCCTGAGCCCCTATATAGCCCTGCCTGAGCCCCTATATGCCTGCCTGAGCCCCTATATAGCCCTGCCTGAGCCCCTATATGCCTGCCTGAGCCCCTATATAGCCCTGCCTGAGCCCCTATATGCCTGCCTGAGCCCCTATATGCCTGCCTGAGCCCCTATATAGCCCTGCCTGAGCCCCTATATAGCCCTGCCTGAGCCCCTATATACCTGCCTGAGCCCCTATATACCTGCCTGCCTGAGCCCCTATATACCTGCCTTACTATAGAAGTCTATGGGACCTCTTTACAGTCATTTTTTCTGCATTTTTATAAAGCGAAAAACGCTGAAAAAAACTGACGTTTTTGTGTGCAGTGGAGACATATCCTAAATGACTACTGATGATTGCTCAAAACAGTCAATACTAGGCACTTTTAACTGAACACTGTGTACCGGTGGTGTTTAGCGGACATGCTACAGGAATGACCATGGCAGCGTTTTCTCCTGAGAGGCTAATGTAGTGTATGGACTGCTCTACCCAGAATGTAAAGTAAGAATGTTCTGACTTTTATGCCATAATCTGAATTGAATTTATCTGCACTGTGTTCAGCTGAATGTTCTGAAAATTGAGAATAAATAAGCATATATTTTGAATACAAACACGAGTTAAAACGTTTGTTGCAAATGAACATGATAAAAAGAAGTTATATATAGCTAAGATGATTTATATTATATCTCAATTACTGATGATTGCTGCCAGGCAGCTTGTACCCATACTGATCCCTGAAGATTTGTCCATCTCACATACGCCTGTTAACACCACAGAGAGATTGATTCCCCCCCCCCCCAAAAAAAAAAGGAGGTCATCTTATTCTAATCAGAAAAATCAAGAGGCATTATTAAAGGGGTTGTCTCACTACAAGGATTATTTTTTAAGTTAAAGATCTTTCAAAAACAAGTCACTTTGCAATATATGTCCATTAGCAGTGTCCTACCTATTCTGAGATATCCCCTCTTGTATGGGCTGCAATTGCTCCTCAGGTCGCTATAGCTACAGACCTGTTTAATCTATACTGATAGGTTGCCTTCACTGGTTGTTAGGTCTGTAGCTATGTTTAATCTATCCTGATAGGCTGTCAGCACTGGTTGTTATAGCTACAGACCTGGCTTCTATTGCAGCCTAGTGGAAGCCAGTAAACACGCCCCTGAATTTAAAGTGAAACCAAGAAAACAGGACTGAGGTAAGATGAAACGACATAGTGAGACAACCCCTTTAAGGCAGCAGTGGGAGAAAAAACGCCCCAAAGGGATTCAAATGAAAGATTAAAATATTCATAAAGTAGACAATTTGAAATAATAGGGCTATACCGTGACAGAATAAGCAGATGAAAGCACAAGACACAACAGGTAAACAGTAAAAAAAAAAAAGATCTTGTGAACAAACAAAAGAAAAAGATCAATAAAGATAAAACAAACACAAGCAGTTACCAAGAGACATTTATAGAAAAGGGAGAGATCAGATTTAGTAGGCATCCAAATGTAGGGGCACATACAGGTACAGCAACATAATCCGGGTGCTGCAGACTTTCCCTCTGTATTTGTGAATGGAAGATCTGTGGTAGAAGACAGTAAAATTCATGAAATTTTAACTTGCTTGCTACAAAAACTTTCCATTTGTAAACTGACCACCATTGTAGAATTTTCGGGTCATTTTTGACGCGTGTCAGTCTCTGTTGCGGAATTGTCAAACATGTCCTGCAGATTTTTAGCACGAAGTTGTTTGGGATACTCAAAACGTGTAACAAAACCATGTCCTGCAGATTTTGCTGCGATTCTGTGGATACGTAACAAAATCCTCATGTCCAGGAAAAAAAAATATCTCCCTCCCTCTCCAAAAAAACCCACTCACTTTCAGTGGTACTTTTTGTCTCTGGGATGCAGGGTGCACGCACAAACCAAGCGCCTAGTGAGGTTTTGCCACAGTAGATGAGTAATGGTTTTTCTTGGTTGCTTTTCAGTTGTTTTCCACAGGAATTAATCCACTCCGAAATCTGGCTGATATCCCTGGAGATTATGGGTAGGATTTACAGTGAATTTATCAACATTTCTGGCCTGTGTGAACCTACCCTAAAGAGCAAACAGAAGAACTCACAACTTCGAACAGTCAATGAAAAGGGTTGGATTATAAAAAAGATTTACTTCCTATTCGCAAATGTCTAATTGATGGTGGTCAAACGCTAGGAACCCCCACCGACCACAAGAACGGGGGTCTCTAGACCCCTCTATGACTGGAACAGAAGTCATGTGTGTGCTCTGCTGCTTTATTCACCGTTAATGGGATTGCAGAACAACGATACAACCGCTGACATGGAAGATCACTAGTAGGAGAGTATAGACAATAAGCAAAACAGAACAGGGTGTGATAAAAACTAATGAAATACAGCAGAGAGATGGAAGTAGCTGAATAAAATAAAAAAGGAGATTAAAAACATGCACGATAGATGGGGGGGGGAGGAGAGACAAGACAGAGATCAAGACGTAACGATGATTTCTCAATATTCCTCTGTACTCAACTATCTTCAATACTCCCACAGGTTTTGAATGTACTGGCAGTGCACATACTCCACCACCACTCCATTTAAATAAGGGGACTGGGAACACTCATTTTCATGCATTCGGACCCCCACTGGTCACACACTCATCACAGATGATTTGTTACCATTATGGGAAAACCCCTTTAATCCAGTCCCAAATCATGGGATCCAGAAATGGCTTTAAAACAGATAGGAAAGTCACTTGTTATGTCACCCCTACTGAGGTCTTGCTTATCCACCTCTCAAAAGACTGGACTGATGGTAGGTGTGGGTAGACCCTTTAGGCTCTGTCTCCATTGCACAAAAAATGGCCATTTTTTCAGCAGTTTTCTTTTTTAAAAAATGCTGAAAAAACTACTGTAAAGAGGTCCCATAGACTTGTATAGTAACAATGTCCTGTTATCGCCACAGAACGTCTTTTTTCTGCTCGTTTTATTTGCTGGTCACTTTTTTTTTTACATGTTTCAAAAAACGACTGAGCAGAGCAGAAAATTTACTACTGGAGTCTATGGAAAGCAGTAGACGTTTGTTGGCACGCTTTTTGGCACTTTTAAGCAGAAATATACAGCAAATCTAATGCTGTGCATTTCTGCAAAAAAACACACAAAAAACGCTGCAAAAACGTGCCAAAAAATGGACGTTTTTTCAGCACCTTTTTTACAGGCAGTGGACAAAAAACTTGGATTTGGTTTTCAGGTCGTTTTTTTGTCCACTGCCATCAGGGCGGTCATCAGTCATCTATTAACCATTTCAGGGCCCATACAGCCAAATCAAATGGGGCCCCCCACCCAATACTAGTTCCTATTTTTTAACATATCAGTGGGCCCCTTTTTGATTAAGGCCCCTGACAGGAGTACTGCCCTATCGGCACCCCTGGCTGCCATGTAGACAGCCTTGCTATCATAGCTCAGCAAGGATGTTGAAATTTGTCTGTTCTCGAACACCGACTGTCAGAGCTTGGTATCAACTCTTTCGCCTTTAGACTACCAGGGACGTTACTATTATCTACTTAACTCTAAAGTTAAGTTGTTCACACGGCATTTTAAGTGCATGTCAATTCTTTCAAAGACGGAGCCAACAGGCAGGAGAGAAACACGCAGCGGCGATCTCTCATGTGAACACCGCTGCGTGTTCCTCATAGACCACAGTGATAAACTCACTGCTAATTGTTAGATCCGTCTCTGGGTCGATCCTGTCGGTCCCCCTCTGGGTGTCGGTCCCCGATATGGATCTAAAAAGCGGATGTAACACGGAGTTAAAACTCCATGTGAACAAGCCCTAAAGCACTTTTATTGCGCACTGGAACGTGGCATAGAGTTGGTTTCATACCATGTTTCGTAGATCCACTGTCCTGAAAGTCTTATTTCAACAAAATTTACAGATCCCTGCACAAGGGAGGACACATTCCCTATCATTTTCTTAGGGAATGTCTCCCTTCTCCCTTGTGCTCTGCTCCATCCTAATTTATGTGGATGAAATTATGAGCAGAAATGGAACACAAATCAAAATGTGGGAGAAAAAACGCTGCTTAAAAGGAACCTGTCAGGTGGTTTATGCTGCCCCATCTAAAAGCAGGATGTGATAAAGGTGTATGATTTGGAGCAGATTTTCTGAGTAAAACGCAGAGAAAATAGTGAAACAGAAAGTAAAAGTATTGGTTACCCCCTCCACCTACAGTGATTGACAGTTTGCTCTGTACACACACTGATACAGGAAAAGCTGTCAATCACTGTATGTGGGTGGGGTCTGCAGGACTGTCTTTAAGGCTAGTTCTACACTGGATTTTAGTCATTTTTTTCAGTGGATTCAGTATTTTGAATCCATGGAAAAACAGACACCGTAATCTGTGCTGTGTAGCCCTCAATAGAAAATCCGTGCTGTAGACTACACAGCACAGATTTCTTACTGAGGGAAAACGAAAAAACGTCTGGCAGAATACAGAACATGTTCTATATTCCAAGGGAACGTTGTATTCCCACAGCTCTAATGTACTGGGCCGCTGGAAATCCATAATCTGGCCGCCATTATTTGAAAAAAACAAAACAAAAACGGTGGTGCAGCATCGTCCAGCAAAGTGATTTTGGACGGCTTTTTCACTTTGTTGCATGGACCTAGCCTAACGGACTTTTTTTCATCATGCTGTTTCACGGAGGCTGCAGTGGGCAGTTTTACAGGGACATTGTCAGGGGAGTAACAAGCATTCATTGGGCACTACAGCAAAATGGGATGGTCCAAGCATCTAATGACAAACAATAGAAAAATAAACAATAATTACAGGTATAAAGAATACCGCCATGTATGGGAGAACCCTCATAGTAGTGCTAGATAGAAAGCCACCAACTGCTTATTTACTACAATAAGGTATAATGCTATTTAACTTCAATGGGTCTCCAAAAGCTCTGCGCCCCATATCAGCTGCCATGGCTACAGCTACGCCCTTTGATATTGGTGGACGGACGCTTTTTAAAAGCAGGGCACAAGCTTACAGAGTTCTAAAGGGTTAAAGTTTGCCTGCAAGAAAAACAAACAAGCTCCTGTGCTGCTGATAAGACTCAGCAGGGAGTGAAGTCAACATCCTGGCCAGGGCGGCTATTACAGAGAGAGGTGGGCGGTAACCTAGGGAAGCTTGTGTACACCAGCAGGAGATAAGAACTGTTTTATTTTGAAATATAGCAAAATCAGAACAGCAATGTATTTGTTAATAGTCTATCTTTGCCTTAATGATTAAAGTGAATCAATATGGTTAAAACATCCCTTTAAGACGTCTGGTCAATATTTCTCTGCTTTTTACTCAGATATCCTTTTTTACGTCACACAGCCCTATAGATCACACAGCTCAGCTTCTCTCTTCTATCATATAACCCTATATATCAGAGAGCTCAGCTTCTCTCTTCTATCATATAACCCTATATATCACAGAGCTCAGCTTCTCTCTTCTATCATATAACCCTATATATCACAGAGCTCAGCTTCTCTCCTCTATCATATAACCCTATATATCACAGAGCTCAGCTTCTCTCCCTCTATCATATAACCCTATATATCACAGAGCTCAGCTTCTCTCTTCTATCATATAACCCTATATATCACAGAGCTCAGCTTCTCTCTTCTATCACATAGCCCTATATATCACAGAGCTCAGCTCCTCTCCTCTACCATATAACCCTATATATAACAGAGCACAGCTCCTCTAGTCTTCTCATATAACCCTACATATCACAGAGCTCCGCTTTTCTCCTCTATCATAAAAAACCTATATATCACAGAGCTCAGCTTCTCTATCATATAACCCTTTATATCACAGAGCTCAGCTCCTCTCCTCTATCATATAACCCTATATATCATAGAGCTCAGCTTCTTTCCCTCTATCATATAACCCTTTATATCACAGAGCTCAGCTTCTCTATCATATAACCCTATATATCACAGAGCTCAGCTCCCCTCCTCTATCATATAACCCTACACATCACAGAGCACAGCTTTTTCCCTTTATCATATAACCCTATATATCACAGAGCTCAGCTTCTCTCCTCCATCATATAACCCTATATATCACAGAGCTCAGTTCCTCTCCCTCTATCATATAACCCTACACATCACAGAGCACAGCTCTTTCTCTTTATCATATAACCCTATGTACCACAGAGCTCAGCTTCTCTCCTCTATCACATCCTGCTCTCAGATAGGACAGCATAGACCACCTTACGTCTGGAGATTAAGTAGAAACTTAATTTTAAGATACATATTGATGAAAGCAAATATACCGTAATAGCACCTAAAGTTGTGGTAGGCGCTATTCATATAAAACGTAACAGACGTACATTAATAACTTGGATTTTGACGATGTGTTCATAGACTGCTATGACAGTGCTCTATGAGAGGTGTCTGCTCGAGTTGCCTCCACAAGGGAGCAGTAGAAGATCATGCTTGGATATAGAGATCCCTTCCCACCATAGCATCCCCACCCCCACTATATTACAATTTGCTGGCACTGTTCTTAACTTCATAGACCAGCGGCTGCTCATACACATGGTGCCCAACAACTGACCCCTTCAGCACCATTATACTATGATGATAATCTCTTCTCCATAATCACACTCTAGAGGATACAAGATCAAAACATGTATGACACATCTAATGATTAAACAATTCACTCAATCCGGACAGCATGGAAAGAAAGTAACCATATAGGTGCACACAATCTCCTGCAAATAGCGAAGTAGAATTATGGCAGCTAGATGTACTTGCAAATGTGGCTATATTCTGTATTGTATACAAAGAAAAGAAGCGTCTGTGCTCATTTTTATGCATTAGTAACACATAGGGTTACGTGCAAGACCTTGATCCAGGAATTATTCTGATTGCCATCTATGGAGTCAGGAGGAATGGGGCATTTGTCCCATAAGGGCTTTTGCCTTCCTCTGGAGCAGCACTGTAGGGTTATAGGCTGGACTCGGGTCTCTCTCTATGTATTCCAGTGTCTTCTAAACAAGGTCATGGTGGAATTTTTGATTTAATAGAAACTTAAAAAGTTTATGTTTTCTGTATATTGACACAAAGATGAGTAAACAGCGCAAGCACTTGACTCAGAAGTGAGTAAACAGCATGAGGAGTTGACACAAAGATGAGCAAACAGCATGAGGTGCTCTTATGGAGTCACACACTGCTTTCATGGGAATCACATGGTCAGGTAGGTATAGAGCAGTCACAAGGTGACCTATACAGGGCTATGTGGGGACAGCAATAGAAATCCCAGAGTCCAGCACTTCAGAATAGGCGAATAAAAGCAAGCTTTTATTTAAATCCACATTCAGAGGGGTATGAGACAGATGGCAATAGACAGCATAGGGGTTTCAAACTCATTCACAGTTCTTAAAGGGGTTGTCTCGCTACAAGGATTGCTGCTTTTTATGTTAAAGATTTTGCAAAAACAAGTCACTGCAATATATGTCCATTAAAGTGTCCTACCTATTCTGAGATATCCCCTCTTGTATGAGTTGCATCAGCTCCTCCGGTCGCTATAGCTACAGACCTGTCCGATCTCGCCTGATAGGCTGCCAGTGCTGGTCGCTATAGCTACAGACCTGTTCGTTCTCTCCTGATAGGCTGCCAATGCTGGTCGCTATAGCTACAGACCTGTTCGATCTCTCCTGATAGGCTGCCAATGCTGGTCGCTATAGCTACAGACCTGGCTTCTACCGCAGCCTAGTAGAAGACGGTTAGCACGACCCTGAATTCAAAATGAAACCAGGAAAATAGGACGAATCAATGTATTGAGACGACCCCTTTAATCGTGGCCAGTGAGTCTGGAATTTCTCCTGCACTACTGTGGAGTATTTCTGCACTGGAATTCTCGCTACAAATGGAGTTTGGTGAGCTAGTTATACTACACTTTACTATGGAAGGACAAGTCTGTTCTGGGTCCACAGAAATACATTGATCCCAAGTAAAGCAAACTTCTCTTATCTGTTGCAGGTCATAAATGGACCACACAAATATCTCCTAATACCTTATCTTGAACAAGCCATGTCCCTATTAGGACATACAGCTTCCATACAAGGGGTACCCTCTAAAAAAGGCAGAGCTGCTCAGTAAGAATGGCTCCTATTCTGGTAGACCTGAGTCATTTATGCACAAAATATATGTCGCTGAAGAAAAAAAGTGTCTATCCGGCACCTTGATAAAAAGCTTCATGTTCCTCTATTTAATCCGTTAAAAAGGTTTCATATATTAAAAAGACATACATTAAAATCATTTAAATACTAAATATTTGCTTATCTATCTATTGATCGTCCCATAGGTGTAACTTTAGGGGGGTACGGAGGGTACTGGTCCGCCCCACTTTTTTCTGGGTGGGGGACAGTCCCCCCCACTTTTTAGCCACTTCAATAAAAAATAATCCATATGGAAGCATGAGAATATGGTAAGTGTGGAGAGCAGAGCACAGAAATGAGGAAGAAGTTAACCCTTTACCTCCTATATTTCTGTGCATCTTGGGGGGACAGACTAGGTAGCAGCCTCAAGTGTCAGTGCAGGGTGAGAGCAGTGCTGATTGGTAGAGCAGGAGTCAGCAGGAGCTGCTTCACCAATTAGAACGCAGCTCACAGTCCAGCACACTCTGTATCTGGGGCTGTATCTTTCCCTTCCCTCGTATACCACTTCCCATATGCTCAACCCTCATCAGAGAAGAAGAGAAGCTCTTGCCGAATGCCAACTACACCAGACTACAGGAGACCGGTAAGGAGGGGACATGGGTGATAGGCGTTGTGTGTGCATGTGAGTAGGGTATGCACTGTATGTGAGATGTGCATATACTGTACAGCCATGTCTCTAGCCATGTCATGTCTTTCCTGCATTTACGCGCCGGGGAAAATTAAAGTGAATGTGGCCGGCCCCACAGCATTTTAGAAGGGAGCATACTTCTAAAATTCCCGGTATATAGAAGAGCGCACAGTACGCCCCGCTATACACCTTGTGAACATACCTTAAGGGTACATTCATGCAGAAGATATGATTGCTTATTCTGGGGCGGATTTAGTGCTGGATCTGCCTCAGAACCGGTGTCCAATCCGATAGGAAACTGATTTACATTACACCCTATGTAAAATCAGTGGCATTGTTTACTTGATTTTACTTGAGTATTTTTGTTGTGTACTGTTAGTGCCTACACAGAATTATTCGAGGTGTTTTATGCACTAAGGGATAGGAGGCAGAAATCTGCTTTGTGCAGTCTGAGTCGTTTGCTCATCGGAATTCTGCGTTTGCAAGCGCCAAATTTCCAACAAGCAAACAACACTGTCAGTGCCGAAAAACCGTCATGTGAACTCACCCTCAGTGTGTTGTGTGTCTCTGTTCAATATATGTATATATACAGAAACAATTTCTGGGGTACCTTGTCTAATGTAGTCTCTGGGGTACAGTGTGTAATGTAGTAATCTCTGGGGTATGGTGTAATGTAATCTCTGGGGAATGGTAAATAATGCAGTAATATGTGGGGTACAGTGTGTAAACTAATTTCTGGGGTACAGTGGGTAACATAGTAATCTCTAGGGTACAGTGAGTAATGTAAACTCTGGGGTATCGTGTGTAATGTAATCTCTGGGGTACAATGTGTAAAGTAATCTCTGGGGTACAATGTGTAATGTAATCTCTGGGGTATGGTGTAATATAATCTCTGGGGTACAATGTGTAATGTAATCTCTGGGGTATGGTTTAATGTAATCTCTGGGGTAGAATGTGTAATATAATCTCTGGGGTACAGTGTAATGTAATCTCTGGGATATGGTGTAATGTAATCTCTGGGGTACAATGTGTAATGTATTCTCTGGGGTACAGTGTACTGTAATCTCTGGGGTACAGTGTAATGTAATCTCTGAGGTACAGTGAGTAATGTCATTCATTTCTAGGGTTCAGTGTGTAATATAATACATTTTTGGGGTATAGTGAATTATATTTCTTGAATACAATGTGCACTTCATTTCTAAGGGGCAGTTAGTAATGCAATTTCTGTGGTTCCCATGTGTAATATAATTCATTTCTGGGGTGCAGTGAGTGATGTAATTTCTGGTGTATGGTATGCAATAAAATACATTTTCGGGTACAGTATGTGACATAAGTGATTCCTAGGGGTACAGTGAGATTGAGTTCTTTTATTTTCCTCATTCTGTTGTGTGTATTAGAAATTTTTATGGAGCAGTGATGGGGGATGGGAGAGGTTAAGTGAAAGTTGCTGCATTGCACAACATTTTTTATTTCCATCTACAGGGGGAAATATTATAGGTGGGCTGGTTCAGCTTCATTGCAAGGGCTGCTTTTTAGTCCCAGTCCAGCTCTAAACTTCAGTAATTAGAGAGCCACTCATAACCTTACGGATTGCACCAAAAGTGTTTGCCATAAGGACTCTGCCCGGACCTGCTGGGGGAGCTCACAGCGCTCTGAGACCTCCTAGCTGGGTTAGAGGGGGTCACTTCACTGCAGGGAGAGGAGGGGAAAGAAGGGAATTGAGGGGAAGTGAAAGGGAAGGCGAGTGAAGGAGGGATAGGAAGATAGGGGATGAGAGGGAAAATTGGTCTCCCCCACTTTTTGAACCAAAGTTACGCCTCTGGATCTACCCATCTATATATATTCATTTACATTTATTTTTTTCCTTTTTGGGACATTATTGAGTTAAATTTATATGTATGGTGATTGGTTTACGTATTTAGTATTTAAGTAGTTTTAATATATGTTGTGACATGCAATGACTCAGGGGCCATATGTGCCTGAAACGCGTCAGCAGAAGTAATATAATTTTTTTTATGTGAAACGTTAATTGGATTAAACAAAGGAACATGAAGCTTTTTCTCAAGGTGCTGGATTGACACTTTTTCTTCAGCGATTGGTTACCACCCAGAAGTCTCCTGGGATAATCCGTGCACCTGCTAAACACCACATTTAGGGTATGTTCACATGGCATCTTCACTCTGTATGAACATACGCTTTTGAGATGCGTCTAACAATTAGCAGTGACTTTATCACTGCCGGCAATGACAAACACGCAGCGGCGTTCACATGAGATCGCTGCTGCGTGTTTACATCGCGCCTTCTGGGTCCGTCTTGCGGATGCGATCAAAGAAATGACATGCAATTCTTGGATCGCATCCGAAAGACGGACCCGACAGGCGCAATGCAAACACGCAGAGGCTTGAACCTGCAGCAATCATCTTAATTACTGCAGTGGCTCCCTTTAGTAAAGAATTTTAAAAGGCAATTCCCTGTGAAAGGGTAATGGCAACTTGTCAGGCCCTCTGTGCTGCCCTAGCTGGTTTCGGCAGTCTGTCACTTATGTGTGAATATGCAGTCATTTTGGAGACCAGTTTAAAGCTGGGTTCAGAATGCAGTTTCATCCCATTCAGGACTTCCACTTCCGTAGCGGAAGTCCCAGATGGGACAAAACTGCAGTGTGAACCAAGCCCAAGAGTTACACACAATACCAGTGCTATGCAGCAAGAGTCCAATGTAGTCATGATATTTTTTGCACAATGGGTAAAATGTCTTCTATTAGGGTTAATCTGCCCCAAGTAGGCTGCACAGGACTGTACTAATTGTACTAAAAGATTGTAGTTTTATTTGCATACAGAGGAATACACGTTTCGTGTCTCTAACATCAGACACTATCAGTTCCAGTACAGCGACAAATTGGTGGTTTAAATAACATAGTACCATATGCAAATAAAACTACAATCTTTTAGTACATTTAGTACAGTCCTGTGCAGCCTACTTGGATCGGATTCAACCAAGGGGAAGGAATTTTACCCATTGTGCAAAAAATATTATACCACAGCTCCTCTATTTCCAAGAGAAGGACTTTCAACTGACACCCTGCAGTGGACACTGGTTTGCACCAATTCCAGAAAAATTGTTGTATCGAGCCTCAAAGTGTTGTGCCTGAATTTTGCACAACACAAGGAGATGGGTAGTATATACTTACAAATATACACTGCCATAAGTTTATCTACAGTATTATACTAGGGAGTGCTACCTCCATTTTTCTTTTTGTCAATGTAGTCATGAGATGCAGGCTCCCCCTCCACCCCCGTCAACCTACTGCTGATTGAAAGCTTTCTTCCCATGTAGATCCATGAATATATTCTCACAACACTGGCATTGCTCTGCAGTGATTAAAGGGCCTGGGTAAGGATGTCACAGCTATAACTGTCTGTGAGTTGCTGAACAAGTGGTGTGGAGGTCAAGGCCATCTTTTCCATTGGGCATAAAAGGCAGTTGCCAGTGGGCCCCACAGATATAGGGCCCCTAGGTGGTGTATGCTTTAACCGTTTGTGTATTTTTAGGATGTGCAAACCGTTAAAAACCATGGTGGAGAAGGGAGCCAAAGGCTTCCTGCCCTGCCAATCAGTCTTGTAGGTTGCAGGCTGCCAGTGTCCCGAAATAAGTGGCGTGATAATATTGGTGTGCTTGGGGCTGGCTAGAGGCAGGACCTAGTGTGATGTCATGTATTTGGACAGAGCTCACCGCAGTGCTCTGCCCAGAGACCCATAATGCTGTTCAGACGGCTCTGGTGGAGATGCGCACCATAGCTCCAAATCCAAGATGGTGCCCACTCCCTGTGCTAGCACTGTGGCCTCTGCCAAGCACTGTCTGTGTATTCTGGGGAAAGTGAAGACCAACCCTTCTCCATCCGTGCCCACTGTGTCTAAGCTCTCACGGGCCACGTAAAACAATGTGGCAGCCGGAGTCAGTCCACGAGCCTTGAGTTGGTAGATATATGTGACCTGTTGACCTAAAACTACACATGTCCGTCTTAACAGCAGACACGATACAAGCTGTACCGTCTGCATTTTCTAAGGTTACTATTACCACAGGTCTTGTTTCAGCATAGCACAGGCTACGTTACTTTTCTCTGAAGCTGGCTAGCGCAGTGATCTGTAATTGCTCGCTGTGCCAGCAGCTTGTGCCTTGTGAATGGCAAAGATCAATCACATTTCTTCTTTGTGCCAAGAGTCGCCCTCGCAATAAGGACACCAAGGTGGATGATGTAAAGCTCCTGTCAACAAGATTCCCTGTTGATAAAGCAGAACAGCACCAGCTGTTGGTCACTGGGATTCTCAACTTCTACCTGTTGAGAGAAAAACGCTAAAAATGAATCATTCACATGTCCGGGTTTCTATGACCATTGAGGAACATGTGAAAACGAGGATCCAACGAAGAGTCAAGCTTTTATCATGCAGCATCCTGACACTACTGCCTCAAGTCATATGATACTGCCTCCTGCATGTACACTGTATGAATGGCTGCCAAGTAATGCTACGCTTGTGACAAATATCTGGCTGCCCGTGGCTTACCTGAGATGTTGGGAGCCGGATCCACAGTGATTGGTAACTCCCACTTGATAAACGTGTCTGTGTCAAGGCAACTCCATTAAAGGGGTTGTCTCACTACAAAGAATAGCTTTCAAAATGTAGGGAACACTAAATGAAGACATTTTCCAAATATATTGCTTTGTTCATCTTTTTTTGTTAAAGAGCTACAAATGATTTTATCACCTTCTGAGGGCTTTCAGGTTTCCCAAGTGACCGACCTGTGTACTCCTTATCCCCTACTGTTTGTTCGATCTGATAGCAGGGAGTGACATCACACAGCTAGCAGCTGGAGAGCTTGTGTGTTATCTGATCTTTCAGACAAAAGACAGTAATTACTCTACTGTTCACATTAGCTCAGAAGCTTCTCAGGACCTCAGAGAAGGTAATTTATTTAATCTAGACTAAAACAGAGAAGTCTGAATTCGGAGCTCATATGCTAATTACATTCAGCTTGACCAGGAAGTGACAGAGCAAAGCACCATTATTTCATTCGTGCATCCTATGAAACTTTGAGACTAGATAACCCCTTTAACCAAATATTTTCTAGAATTTTAAGAATTACGGCACTAACTCGAGTCACATGCAGAGGTAGATGGCGGTTTTCTAAATTTACATTTTTCAACAATATAGGCTAATACAGAACTGTAAATCCACCACAGGCCAACTCATCTAGTTTAATACAATGTCAATCCTGATCATAGAGGGCCATGCCATTTAGTCTACAGCTGTGGTCCAGCCATACTTAAAGGGGTGTTCCAATTTCAAATATTTATGGCATCATCAATAGGACATACCATAAATGTCTGAGAGGTGCAGATCCAACGCTGGGACCCTCACCTATCTTGAGGACAGGGCCTCTATGTGCAGAATGAAGGGGAGTTTTGTGCTCACATGGCAGTCTCCACTCATCTCAATGGAAGTTCTGAGTACAGTGCTTAGAAAAGAATAGAATGTGCTATAGCGACCTACTCTTCATACTGTGCAGAGGTTTTCATAGGCCTGTTTAAGACAGACGTGGGTCCCAGAGGTGAGATCTGCATGTATCAGGCCCTTATATAATATTCTATCGATATACCATACATGTCTGAGATGGGAACACCCCTTTAACATCAAATGCTACATGGGTACCGAATAACTATCACACATCACGGCTTACTAACTGAATGTGGCTTTGGCACACAGATACCAAAGGTGAAATGGGTTTCACCGACTCACAAACAGCTTTTCATCCACTCTGGTCTCGTCAGGCTGTGGGTGGTTCTATAGAGTTGATTAGCATACTTAGCTTCTCTGTAACTAGCTGAGACATTACAAAGACATAAGTGCAGGAGATTTAATTTTCAGTAAAAAAAAAAAAGCTACAAGTGCTCTGAGGAATGAAAACAATTGCTTATCTGTAAACAAAAGCTAATCTTGTTAGAGATAATGAGTCTTCTGCAAGAGTGAGCTTCGTCCATTTTAATGTCACTCCCTGTCCAATCAGGAAGCAAAGACATGGTTGTAACCAGAGAAACCTGTGTGCACTCAGAGCAAATAAAATCAGTCATCTCATGACCAAGATAAAATCAAAAGAATCGTGTATTTGGACACAGTCTTCAAATACCTGTCCCCGAAATCTGATCTTTGTAGTGAGAAAACCCCTTTAAATTAACTTTCCCTTGATTTTATAACCTATACTGCTTAAAAGGCATGTTGGAAGCTAAAGATGTAGTCTGTAACATTTAAGGTTTGATTACAAAGACACAGCTGGGTTGGTATTAAATTTAGTGAGCGAAATTTGTGTTATAAATTGTTGTACTGTGACTTTCACACTAGGGTAGCTTTGTGTGTTATACTAGTCCAATTTGGATATGAACAGCTTTTTATGAAGAACTCTTACACCATAGATTATTTATCGTATCAAATCCTGACCACCATCTTGGTGTTTGTCTTCACACAATTATTAAGGGTTTTTTGCAATAAACTAATGAAGATATTGACTGGTAACTTTATACATAATGTGCTTTTGTTAAGTACTTGCTATAGTGTTGTTCAAACTCATTCAAATAGAGGAATTACACTAAAACAACAATAACATTTAGTTTTAAAAACTATAAACTGTATGAAAGCCACTGTTTAGTCATGAGCTAAACAATGACTTACAAGTCAGTACCTACAGGGGATGATTATGTGCTATTTATTTCCTCAGATCTAGCCCCATGGCTGAATATAGTTTATCTTCATGAGAGCAGAGCTATGATCTGTGACTTCAGATCAGTTACAGCGTCTATAGGGGGTCTGAGGTAGTCTGAGACACACCTCCTGTCTCATCAATGGTTCAAGGCAAAGGCTCCCTTCCTCCTGCAACTTAGATGTGGTGTATAGCAACCACCTATCACAGTGTTAGGGTATGTGCACACGCCGTTTTGGGATACGTTTTCGGATCCGAAAATCGCATCCCAAAGCTCTGCGTCAACCGGCTCCTAAACGAATCCAACACGTATCCAACATTCAGCTGTGTGTTTGGCTGTGTGTTGGATGCAGCAGGATCCCACCCTATCATTTTAAATACGGCTCCTGCTGCATCTTTTGGACCAAGAATTGACATGACAATTATTTGAACGGACCCGAAAGATGGATCCAAAAGACGCTGTGAGACACGCATTGGCGATCACTCGTGTGAACGCCAGTGAATGTTTCATATTAAAAGCAATGTAAATCCCATTGCTATTTCTTAGTTGCGTGTTAGGATCCGTTTGGGGTCCGACAGGCGGATCCAAACAGGCAGTTAAGAGAGTATGTAACAGGGAGTCAACACACCGTGTGAACATACCCTTACAGGGAAATCAGTGCATGAAGAACCTATTTACACCACAGAAGGTGCAGAATGATTACATAGTATAGTTTAAAAAAAAAAAAATTGCTGCACATATAGGGCCTCATTTACGAAACCTTAAAGGGGTTGTCGCACTACATTGATTCATCTCACCTCAGTCCTGTTTTCATTTTGAATTCAGGGGTGTGTTCACTGGCTTCCACTAGGCTGCAGTAGAAGCCAGGTCTGTAGCTATAGAAACCAGTGCTGACAGCCTGTCAGGAGAGATTGAACAGGTCTGTAGCTATAGTGACCTGAGGAGCCGTTGCAGCCCATACAAGAGGGGATATCTAGGAATAGGTAGGACACTGTTAATGGACACCTATTGCAAAGTGACTTGTTTCTGCAAGATCTTTAATATAAAAAGCAATCCTTGTTGTGAGACAACCCCTTTAAGGGTATGTTCACATGGCGTAATTGCGGCGCGCATTTCGCCGCATATTTGCGCTTTATACATGACGAGATGCGCGCCACAATTTCGGTACTCTATAGCTCTCATTGAGAGCTATGGATTACGGCGCCTCTCCCCGCTCATACAATACGATGGTATTGTATGCGTGGGGAGATAAGTGACATGTTAATTATTCGCGGCGATTAAGCACCGCGAGTAATGCATGTCAATGGGGCCAGCGGACTGCAGGACACACTGTGCTTCGTGAGTTCCCAAATCACCCGGCATAATTGCGTGGCGTACTGTACGCGCCGCAATTATGCCCCATGAACATAGCCTAAGACTGTTCTTGTTGCCCATAATAACCAAAGCAGAGCTCAGCTTTCATTTCTTTTACTGCACTGGAAAAATTAGAGTGATTGGTTGCTACGTGCAATCGAAACAGTCTTACGCTTAGACAGTTTTCATAAATGAGGTCCATAATATGGCAAAAAAGCCTAAGGCTATGTCTACACAGCACACGAAACTGGTCGGATTTTCGGCGGCTTCAATATTTTGAAACTGCTAAAAAATCCGTCCCTTTGTCTAGTTCAGGTCTTTTTTTAAAGCTCGTTTTCTGGTGTTTTGCGTTTTACTGTCGGTTTCCCATACAATTAATTGTATGGGCCGACGGCAAAAAAACGGGAACAGAACCGTGTTTTTTGCAAAAGCAGTGACAAAAACCACGGTCGTGCATCAGACAAAAACTGGCCGACTTTCCAACGGTTTTTGTCTGATACTGACCTAGCCTAAAAGCATGTGGCCAACATATTAAAGCATGTGGCCAACATGTTCCTTCATGGGAAGGCTCACCACAGCTCGACTTTGACGGCGCTGGAGTCTTTCTCAAACAAAAGTTTTAGGAAGCTAAAATCCGACAGCCTGATCCTCATATCTCAGACATCACCAGAGGCCAACACATTACACATAAGATGGTCGCAGGTCCAGATAACATTTATTGTGTATGTCTAGCTTTAAAAAGGGGAATCCTAGAGAGTTGCTTTAATTTAGTGGTTGATAACATACTGTATTTTTCGGACTTTAAGACGCACCAGACCATAAGACGCACTTACCGTATTTTTAGGACTTTAAGACGTACCACCATTTTCCTCCCAAATTTGGGGGAAAAAAGTGCATCTTATAGTCAGAAAAATACGGTAATCGTACGGGGTAGGCAATACTCACGCTTGGAGAACCAGGATAAGAAGGTATACAAAGAAAAAAAAAATAACCACTTGTAAAATATCGAAGAAATGAGTCAAAAGCTATAAAAATAACAGTAAATGCGTATTTTATGCCATTTCCCAACGCAGCCCCGCAAAATGCTGTCATAAAAAGGACAGAGATCAATTCACTAGCTTTATTTAAATATAAGTTGACTGTGTGCAGGCGGAGTATTGCTGGAATAAACCATGTTCCATCGATTCCTTCAGTTTCAATAACTCGTCCACTCATTGATCTAACTTGTGCCACTGAGAGCAGGAGTAATAATACAGTGTGCCATTGATTTTTGCAATCCTGCTGATCATACCTGACATGGAGCTGTTAAGAGAAAGCTCACTCCTGATAACATCGCCAGGGGATGCTAGAGAGGAATCTATTATTATCACACTTCTACTTACCTGTAAGCACGGCTTCTTATCTCCCTCTTCTGAAAGGCGGTTTAACCAGTTTTGTGTAAGATGCAATATACTCGGCACAGTATAAATGTGTGCGAGGTGCCTTAATTCTCACACCGTCTTGTGCAAGGAACTAGAGAACTGCTAATGAGAATTGTAACTGAAGTGTTGTTTGAAAACTAAATTGTGGTAAGAAAAATCTATTCTGTATAACCTCAGCCCTTGCGTCTTCATCTGGAATATAAAGGGGTTGTCCGAGGGATTATTTTCTTCTTCTTTTACTTTAAGGTTACCGTTAGGGTATATTCACATGGCGTGTTGGGTCTGTGTGAACATACGTTCTTTGATGCGTGTTTGGGTCCATCTAGACCACAAGTGTCAAACTCAAGGCAAGGAAAAAATCCAGTGCATGAAGAGGTGAAAGTAAAAACTTCTTTTTAATTATGAATCCATATAAAGCCCAGAACAAGCAGCTCAAAAGCAGGAAAAAACTAATGCGTTTCGAATCAGATGATTCTTGGCCACTGCCACAGAATTCATATTAAAGAAGAAGTTTTTACTTTCACCTCTTCATGTGCTGGATTTTTTCCTTGTATTTGGCTATTGCCGCATGCCGGCGGCTTCTCCGTGCGCCACGAGCATTATAGTAGAAGCTGTTCAGCAATATTGAACTCTGAACCTCAATTTGGACAGAAGCGTTACTGCGATTGGGCGAGCGTTCCATTTAATTTTTTATTTGTTGTCAAACTCAAGGTCCAAGGGCCAAATCTGGCCCACCACGCTCTAATATGTGGCTCATGAGAGCTTTGGCACAGTTGGTGTGCGACTCTCAGTCATTGGCACAGCTCTGATAGCCTTATCCCAAGGCACCTAGTCAAATTCCAAAGGTCCTTTGAGGGTAACCACAATGCTTTTGTGGGCCATGGTGAAAATGAGTGTGACACCCCTGGTCTAGACGGACCCAATCACGCATCTAATGATAAGCAGTGTGATTTTACACTGCTCACAATGTAAAACACACATCAGCATTCACACGAGTGATCACCAATGCGTGTTACATTGCGTCTTTCGTATCCGTCTTTAGGATCCATTCAAAGAGTTAACATGTCAATTCTTGATCCGATGACGTAGCAGGAGCAGCTGCGTGTTGGATCCGTTTAGGATCCGATCGACGCTGCGTTTTTGGATGCAATTTTCGGATCCAAAACGGATCCAAAAACACTGTACAAGCCCTTAGTTTCTGTGTGTTTGCATTCCAGACACCTCAGCCTGCACCTGCTCCATTTATTTCAAATTGTTCTGGAAGTGCTGAGTAGTTATATTGGATTGATATTGGATTGTATGCATAGCGGCTGTCTCTATTTTGGTCATGCACTCCACCAATCTATTCATGTTGTTCACAACAAAGTGTAGCTGGTATGCTCATGCCCTGAAAGTATGGAGGCCCCGAGAAGGCACCAAGAGAGGTGAGATTGTTTAGAGTAGGTCCTAGAGTAAGACCAAGCAAGATGTGAAAACCAGCACCAGTCCAAATGGATTAAAAATATCCATAATTATTTCTATAATCTTCATAAAACAGGTAGAAACAACATACAAAATAAGGATGAACATATCATTAAGGACCCATAGAGGTCTGAAACGCGTCAGCTATTTTTTCTGCCTTTATTCACAAATGGTTGCTATGGTTTTTGTACCTATTTTATGAAGATTATAGAAATAAATATGGATATGTTTTAATCCCATGTGGACTGGCGCTGATTTTCACATCTTGCTACCTGAAAATTGATATGGAGTCCTCATGTTTCGTGCACCACACATAGGTGAGCCGGTTTCTACTTCTGGGTATATGGGTATATTCTGTGAATGTGTTGTATTGCAGTGTTTGTTACCTAGAGCAAGATCCTCATCTTCTAGCCAGAGTTCAGAGTAGGAGGACCCGTCATGTCATGTATTACATGACAACTCATTCAAGCGCTATGTAATGCTTTGTTTCCCCCGTGGTAGCATCGTAGGTTAACTGAACACTTATTTTGAAACAGGCGCACTCCAGTATTAGGCGCATTACAAAGTGCCCGCAGATCGGGGGGCGTGCTTGAGGTGTGTCTTACTACAACCGTACGAAACTACACATTTAGGAGTTTGGAACATCAAATCCAGGCGCCTTACTGCTGGACAGGTAAACCACTTTAAAAGTAGTTTACCTGGTCCCCTGAAGCATCTTTACTATTCATGTTTGATCTCACAGTCCCAGTTAACAAAAAATCTATCCTACGTCACCTCCTCCAAGCTGCTAAGACAGTGATACCCCGTCATTGGAAGTCCCGGGACCCACCAACCATTGATGATTGGCTTGCAGAAATCTCACACATCTACCGAATGGAGGAGTTGGTGACCCAAACTCCGGCTCAGACCGACAACTTCAACAGAACTTGGTTTTACTGGCTGAACGCCGCCGCTCTTTCGGTCGATCACCTCCTAAAACTATTGGCTGGGAGTACAACCTCTCTCTTGGGTGATTGAAATCAGTTTTCTGTCCATACCCTTTGCGTTGAAATACACATAGCTACTTTTAACATGTCTTATAGCATACAATTCGTCGGTCTTTTCCCCCAGGCCGCATCCTTGTCCTCATTTCCTCTTCCCTATTTCCTGATCCATCCCCATCCCCTCCTTTTTGGTGGTTTTTTTTGTGTTTGTTTTTTGTGTTCTCTCTTTGTTAATAACGGTTTGCCATTATCTGTGATTTGACGACTTACTGTTGTTACTGTCATCATTTCAGTGCACGATTATAACTGTTGCATAATTGTTTTCAGATTTTGCTATACTTTGTCAATAAAGCTTTTTATGAATGAGAAAAGTGGTTTACCTGAGACAAAATTGTCTCTTTGCAGCTAGAAAGCGCTAAATCTATGACCTGCAGTAGAACAGGTTCATAGATTCAGACACATTCTACACTGCAAATGAACTGAAAAAAAATGGCGCCTGGGCGCCAAAAATCATACATTTCGCCCTTCCTGTTAGATTTCCCTTCAGATGACTGCTGGACATCCGAGGAGGGCGATACTTTGTGACCTGCTTGTTGACTGGGGACTCTTCTAACATATAACATGAAACTGTGGTAAGTGCAAGGTTGAGCGTGTATTCTTTTCATTTTTTAAGTTCCTTTATCCTATTTTTTTCTATTTTAACTTGGGCATTCCTTTTAAACTTTGCTTCATTTTCGGTGTATCTACTTGCAGTACATGAATATACAATTATACACTTCCTTAACACGTCGAGGCTGAATTCCCTCCTGGTACAATACATTACAATAGGTAAGCGTGGTCAACCAGAAACTGGTACAAGAAAGAGACTTTGGCTGCTTAAGTGTTTATTCCACATAGGAAATCTATGCCGACAATATGAATAGATCACACAATGCCTACCACCTTCTTTCATTATAGACTATGGCTATAAGCTATGGCCATTTCTGAATAAAGCTTATGGTATTTAAAGGGGTTGTCCACTTCATTTTAATAAAAATTTTTTAGCATACTGATGCCCTGACAAAATCAAAACAGCTGATACTTTCCTCTCACCTGTATTCCAACGCCCTCTCCTCCAATCGTCTATTTACTTCCTGGCTCTGAATGAACGGGGACGTCACCGCTATAATGGCCGACTGACTGCAGTGGTCACAAGCCGTTGCCTGATGTCACCGTTCGGAAGTGAACACTCTGACCAGGGACATAAGGCAGGGCCATGTTTTCCATTGGGCACACTAGTCAGTTGCCCAGGGGCATCATAAGTATGGGGGCCCCAGGTGGTGTATGTATGTCCCAGGGATTTAACTGTGTTAGAAGGTGGAGAAGGGAGATAAAAACTCCCTGCTCTGCCAATTAGTCTTGTAGGCTGCAGGCTGGCGGTGCCCAGATACAAGTAGTCTGATAACATGAGGGTGCTTGGGGATGGCTAGAGGCATGGCCTAGTATGATGTCATGTCTTTTGGCAGGGCCCACTGCATTGTTAGGCAGGGTTCACATGGCTTATTCACGGCATAATTGTGGGACGTATTTCGCCCGCATTTACGCCGTGAGCCCCGGAGCGGGGCGGGGGCGGCAGCCCGCCGGCCCCATAGACATTCATTATTCACGCCGCGCGTATACGCCGTGAATAATTGACGTCAATTATCTCCCCACTCGTCGTATTGTGCGAGCGGGGAGAGGAGACGTAATCCATAATTCTCTGTGAGAACTGTGGATTACAGTAATGACTGGGACGTATCTCGCTCCGTATTTTGCGCAGTACATTTTAAGTCGTGTGAACATAGACTTATGTCTGGGGGCCCATAATGCTGTTAAGATGGCTCTGACATAAGACAATGCCTGGAATACAGGTTTACTGTGTCAGGTCATCAATATGCTAAATAAAAAAAGTTTAAAATTGAAGAAGTGGACAACCCCTTTAAAACAAGTATATATATGTATATATATATATATTTATTTATTGTGAGGGGTCAGTTCAAAGGCAAGCACATGCACAGGGAATAATGTCCAAATAAAGAGGTATTTATTGTGAAGTCCACAGGAATAAAACAGAAATTCAGCTTATCTTCAGCATAACAGGATTTCACATAACAAAGTCCTTACTTCAGGAATTCACAGGCAATGGGTTATGCTCACCCAAACACACCTTCAGGTTTACACGGCCTCACAGCACGGCAGTCCACAGCTTCTGGTTGCAGGTCCAGAAGCACACCTCCTGACTTCCTGCACCAGCTGCCTTTTATATGGCCGGTAAGACCTGGGCTGGAGTATTGGAGCGGCCGTCCCACCCAGACTCTTGGGCCGCGCCATAAAAAACCTGACCCGGAACCTACAAAGATACACTGTTCAGCAGCAATAACTGTTGCTGGCATACACTAAATGGGTTTTTATATCACCGAGGCCAGCCACCTCGGTAATAAATACCTCCCATCTATGACGGAACCTCTGACCCTTCTACTATATATATATAAATATATATATATATATATATATATATATATAATATATATATATATATATATAAATTATATATATATATATATATATATATATAATAAAAATAGCAGCATTCCAAAGAACTACTTGAAAAATTAGAAGGAGGGTGCCAGCAGCAAAAGCTTCCGGTCCAAGAAGTTCCAAAATACATGAGTAAAAAAAAGTCCACGGCACTCCAAAATGTAGTTTTATTGCTTGAATTGCATTTTGGAGTGCCGTGGACTTTTTTATATAATATATATATATATATATATATATATATATATATATTTTTTTTTTTTTGTTTTTTTTTTATTAAGAGCAACAAAGAGACCAAAACCTTAAGGCAGAAACAATGTCTTGTACTTCTAAGTCATGAAAACTTTCCTTGCCGTGCAGCTGGCACTTAAAGGGAGAACATAACTAGACTCAATGTAACTTAATTTTGATTATATGTAAAATGTGCTCTCCTCCACAAACACTCCCTTTTAATGTCCACAGCTGCAATCTGATTTTTATTGGAATCCCCAAAATAAGTGTCATGGGGGGCAGCCATCTTGTGTTGTGTGTAAAACCAAAGTTTCAGTACTAATGCCCTTTGCCATGATTAAATAGATTGATGTTACGCATGACTAATGATAACAACATAAAGCGTTTCCTAATTACGCTGGCACTTATAAGCAATTTTACAGCATGAGTAATTCATTTTTCTCTTGTGACATGTTTACACAACCAGCTGCATCAAATGTGGACTTGCACCGCTTGGCCATTCTTCTAATTAAAGTCAGATCTATACTATGTATACTGCAGAATCTGGGACAAGCAATTAAAATGTGTTATTAATATTTGTGTAATATTACATGCAGATCTTGTGGTTTTTATTTCATTATTAAACAAACTTGCTGTATTGAATGTAATCGCCCCCACCTGCTCGTCACATATCACACTGGATTTATTACTATCTACATTTTAATAACACTTTTCATATTTATAAGGCTTTGTTCACATCAAGTTAATGGCTTCTATTTGACGTATATACCGGGAAAAGCTCTTGACGTGTACCTCCGGCAGAGGCCTGTGATGGATGCCACACATTGGCATCCATCACCCATAAACTCCCATGTTAAAAAAATAAATAAAATAAAAATGCACATATCTATATAAACCGCAATTTCTTTCCCATTATACATAGATCAGCCCAACAGAGGCACAATGGACACTCGTTCTGCCTCTGAGCTAATGGAGTCCAATGAATATGCTTAGTGTGTACACAAGAAAACTTACTGGCCGTCATGAAAGTGAACATCAAATGCGGTGTGAACAGAGCCTAACTTACGTCTGGTTCACAACTGCGCTAATATTTCCATTATAGGAACAGAAAAATGAAAATCAAGGGTGGTGCCAGATCAGTTTTAAGATGGACGCTAATGAATCCTGGCAGACCCCTGAATAGAATAGGGGCTGTCAGGTTTCTGTCATTTGGAGAGAAAAAAAAAAAAAAACGCAGATGAAGGTGTGAACCAGGCCTTACCTATAGTGACCATCCGTGAACTTCATGACCTTGTAGCAAATAAGTACGAACGTGTAAGACCAAACAAAATTCTACAATTGAGAAGTAAAATATTCTGCCTGCACTAACCTATTTATTCATTTATATGACGCCGATATAGTTCACAGCGTTGTACGGAGATTGTCCTCATTCACATTTATATAGCGCTGTTATAGGTCAGAGCGTTGTAGAGAGATTGTCATCATTCACATTTATATAGCACCGTTATAGACCATAGCGTTGTACAGAGTTGTCATCGTTCACATTTATATAGCACCGTTATAGGCACAGCGTTGTACAGAGATTGTCCTCATTCTCATTTATATAGCACCGTTATAGGCCACAGTGTTGTACAGAGATTGTTCTCATTCTCATTTATATAGCATCGTTATAGTCCACAGTGTTGTACAGAGATTGTCCTCATTCACATTTAAATAGCGCCGTTATAGGCCACAGCGTTGTACAGAGATTGTCCTGATTCACAATATATCACACCATCATAGGCCACAGCGTTGTACAGAGATTGTCCTCATTCACATTTATATAGTGCAGTTACAGTCCACAGCGTTGTACGGAGATTGTCATCATTCACATTGCTTCCTGTCCCCATTGGGGCTCATAGTCTAAACTCCAGAGTAACCTATCAGTATGTTTTTGGAGTCTGGGGGAAACCAGAGTACCCAAAGGAAACAGATGCAAACACGGGGAGAGGAGAACACACAAACTCTTTGCAAATGTTGTTCTTGGTGGGATTTGAATCCAAGACAACAGTGCTAACCACTGAGCCACTAACCAGTGCTGTCCTTGTCAATCCCATGTGAGCAAATCATTGTAAATCTACTCATTATAGAACAGCTAAAGATAAAAGAAAAAAATAAATAAATAAACCCCAAATTTCTTAGGCACTGTGCACACAAGCACAGCCACGTGCCAAAGGTTAAGATGTTAGGCAACGAATCCATAGCAACCAGTCTGTCTCGCATGGCAGCAATCAAACTATGCTATTCCCAGTCTCAGGATGTGCTATCAGATTTTTAATAACATTTAACAAATTAAACCAGTAATACACCTGTGCAGATTTTGTACTGTATACCCATTATGCTCCCCTGTTACAGCCACTGTATGCAGGGCAAGATAAACTACTATATGAGGAAAATACATACTTCACATATATGACAACGGCAGTGTCAATGCCTCGACGTAGACCGTGTACCCCAATGTAATCTTTACCTCCCTCCTCCTTCATCAGATTAAAATTATCCCCAAAATGCCATTGTACTATAGATTTTGTACTTATGTCCCATGTAAATATAGTTGGCACAACTGCCATTATGGGACTGCCCAACTCATATGTATGAAATTAAACAAAAAACTGACACACACGCACCTCTTCAAGGCACCATTGATCCAGTTTTAAAGGCTCTGGAGATCCCTCTGGTCTTTGTCTATAAGTAGTCATCACAAGCAGTCATATGCCATTCTATTGGCATTACTGCTCAGAATAGGAACAGGGAACTTCCTGTCGAGGCCACCGATTGGCTGAAGTGGTCACGTGCCGACTGTTCGTAGACAAAGAATAGAGAGAACCCTGGAGTTTTGACACAGAGGTACTTTATATATATATATACATACACACACATATATATATATATATACATATATATATATATATATATATATATAAAATATATAATATATATATTATAATATATATAATAATACAAATGACTATTTTTATTTCTGTACAGATGGACAACCCCTTCAAGTGTACTGTAGCCTCAGCATGGAAGCTCAATGGTGAGCATGTTGGCTTGCAGCTCTGGAGTCTTGGTTTCAAATTCAGATTTTAAACAGTGGCTGAGGCCAATGATTTGGCTGAAATGGTCACGTGGAGACCGTCTACAGATAAAGAATGGAGACACCTTTAACACAGGAATGACCGTGGACAGCTCTGTTGGCTTGCAGCTCTGGAGTCCTGGGTTTAATTTCAGAATCTAACTTGTGAGCACCAATAGGGCCAAAGACCATTGTCAGTGATAACTTTTGGACATGGCTTTCTAATAGCAAAAATCCAAAAGGGTTTCAAAACCTCCAGCACCAAAAGATAATTAAAAACATATCCTTTAATCCATATTACGTTAAAAAGAATTCAGGGCTCTCCGTGCCATCAGACGCGTTTTGAACAAAAAAAAACGCTCTTACTCGTCTACGACAGACAGTTACTTCCAAGGCACCTTTTGGACATTTGGGGATTTGCCTTCAAACTTTATGAGATTTCGACAAGGGGTGAGAACTAACCCTCTTTTTCTATTTTGATGGCTTTCTAATATCTTGGCACCATATAAAATGAGTAAACAAATGATAATTCTTATGTAGCCGTATAAAATGTTGATTAAAAGGTAGATCATATCTGATGGCAATTTTGGGATCAGGAATGAAAAATTCATTTAGAGCTGATGCCCCTGTTTCTGTATCCATGATGTGCTAGAAGAGGCTGCTGTCTGCCCCTTTCCTGTAGCTAAACCAGCCCTTTCCTCCATATCCGAACTAACCAGGCACAGAGTTTGCTTATTTCCAGCACAGAGACAGACAGCCAACCTCTATTTAGCACTTCAGAGAAGTATATTTGAGGTGCTAATAAATTGCATATTACATTCATTTAAACACATTTTTATTTTATTTTGTGATCCTTAACTTTGTATTTTCTTTTAAACACTTTGACTATTTTTACAGTATTTTTTTAGTCTCATGCAATTCTGTAATTGCTTTAGTAATACACTGCAATACTTCTGTGTTGCAGTGTATTATGCCTGTTAGTGTTACACTTATAGCCCAGGTACACAGAAGACCTGGGAGCTAATCATTAGCTTAGTACTCATCTCTTCCTCAATATTATAACTGTGCTTAGAGTCAAGCCTTAGTGTACGCATGGTGTACAGACCAGCAACTGACGTGCTGATGTGGTTGTGCACTTGTGGTGACTGGAGCTTAAAGGGGTTTTCTCACTGCAAAGATTAGCTTTCAACATAACGGGACTGTTTAATGAAGACATTTTCTAAATACATTGGTCAATAGATTTTACTTTAGTCATGAGAGACAGTTTAGTAGATTTCTATGGTAACCTGTACACCAGAAAGACGTCCGTTATCTGATTAGCTGAGAGCAGGAGTGACGTCGCCCCCCACGGACGGACTGAAAGGACTGAGCTGTGAGTGAACTAATTGGTTTTAGCAAAATTATTTGCAGTAAACAAAAGGTACATGTGCAGTGAGGACTTAGAAGCATGGCTTTATTCGTAAGGCTAGGTCTATACAGCACAGGCTTTTTATCAAATTTTCAGTGGTTTTTAGTATTTAGAAACCTCAGAGAATCTGATGGAAAACTTTTCACATAGACTTCAATACAAAAAATGACCTGTAGTCTACACAGGTTTTTTTTTTTTTCTGGTCTATTTTCAAAGCTGGAGGTTTTAGGAACATGTTGTAAAATCTGCTGGAGTCCAGCAAAAAATGTACTATTGAAGTTCATGGCCATGTCTACACAGCACAGGTTTTTCATTAGCTTTTCTGTAGTTTTTAGAATTTAGAAATCTCTGAAAATCTGATGGAGAACTTTTCACATAGACTTCCTGAAAAACTGCCCAAAAAACACACCAAAATTTCAAACCTTTTTCTAGGTTTTCAACAAGTTTTTTGTCCTATTCTGTGTGGCCCTAGCCTAATTGTGTTAGAGATTACAATTCCCTGCTCTGTCAGCGTAATCGCTTGAAGTTAATATATGCTAATTACTGCTGGAGACCTACCCACAGCCTGAGGAGACAGAGCGAGTACAAAACTGCCTGTAAGCCAGTGATTCAGTATGCTGAGAGAACTCCTTTAAAAGGGTTCCCTCATCACGCTGCTTCACAGAGTCACAAGCAGTTTTATGCTCACTCTGGTCTCATCATACTGTGGGTCGTTCTACAGCAGTGATCAGCATATCTAGCATATCTGTAAGTAGCTAAGTTGTTATACTGAGAAGTGCAGTAAACACAGAGTACACGTGATGTGAGGACTGAAAACAGTTGCTTATCTGTAATCTTGTTAGGGATAATTAGTTTTATCTGGATGCTCTGTCCATGGGGTGACGTCACTCCCTCTCAGCTAATCAGATAATAGAGTTACGGTCTGGCAACCAGATAACTGTAGAAACCTGTGTGCACTCAGAGCACATCAAAAATGGCTCTTATCTCATGACTAAAGTAAAATCTATTGACCAATGTATTTGCAGAAAATCTTCATTTAAATGTCCCTTCATCTTTGCATTGAGTTGGGAGAGCTTGAGCCCAATTACTGGAAATTACAGCTTTCATGCGTTGTATAGATGACTAGTGTGGGTGATAAAGTATATATGTGGTTAGACAGGTACATATGTCAGTACTTAGGTAGGAGAGAGCAGAAGAACTTAAGTGCAATGACTGCACTCTATACCAACCCTTATTGAAGTTTGGCTTGAAGAAATACTAACTTTTCAACAAAACTTGCTTAAATCTATAGTACATACTGTGTATCTCATTTGAGAATAACGCTTCTTTCTTAGTTTACCAGACTCCTTACCTCCTCCCACTCCTCCTAATCTCTGCCTCCTCACACAACTTATTTTAAAAGTTGCCTGAAAGTTTAGATATTTTGTCCCGGTGTTCCAAGACCCATAACTTTTTTATTTTCCCCAACTCCACTGTTTTTTTGTTGGACAAATTTTAGTTTTAATCAGTTCCACTTACTGTTTCACCTACTTTACTGGGGAAGCAGAAAAAAATTGGGGACGATGTTCAGGGGGAAATTTTTTTTTTTAGGGGGGGGGGGGCAGGATGGCATTTTTTGGAGTAAACCATGCATCTATATTTTGTCTGTCCTTACAACTCAGGCAATAAAAATTTATTGCAGAATAGCAAACAATTAATGCCATCCTCTATCACGCAGGGTGTAACAGGAGCAGTCAGAGGGCAGACCTTCATTAAGCCCTTGGTTGCCATGACATTCAGTTGGCACCCCGTACTTATGTCATGAGGGGGTGTTAGGTAGGTGGCCTTGATAACACAATGACATTGAAAGCAGCATCTAAGTAGTGAAGCAGCCAGCATCAGAGTTCTCTCCAATCCCAGCTGCTGAAGCTGAAGTTGTAATTAATGGCCGGCACCCCAAGCGTAAGGAATGGACTTCGCTCCTGAACCCACTCCATACCTCGTTCATGGCATCATGTACACTTATGTGAAATGTCACTGAACTGCATGAAAATTAAATCCTCCCACACCCCTACCCCCCCAAAAAAATTGCGCATTAGCCTTTTTCCCATTTCATTGCACACACACACAAAAAAATCTTGTTTATTCAGTAAAAAAACAGCCCTCATCCAGCCATGTAGTTGGGTAAGATAAAAAAATGGCTCTTGAAACACTGGGACAAAAAAATTTATACTGTCTGAACAAAAATCACTGTGGCAGAAAGTTGTATGTACATGAGGAGGCCGAATTTAGGTGGGGTGGGAGGAGGTAAGGAGTCTGGTAAACTAAGAAAGAGGCGTTATTTTCTAATGAGATACACAGTATGTACTAGTGATTTAATCAAGTTTTGTTGAAAAGTTAGTACTTATTCAAGCCTAACTTCAATAAGGAGTGGTATAAAGTGCATACACATACACCTGTCTAGCCACATATGTACTTTATCCCCCACACTAGCCAACTATACAACACATGAAAGTTGTCATTTCCAGTAATTGGGCTCAAGCTCTCCCAACTCAAAGCAAAGATGAAGGGACAGTTAAATAATTACTTTTTGTAAATACATTAGTCAATAGATTTTACTTTAGTCATGAGATAAGAGACATTTTGGGCGACATGCATGAAATTTGGTGCCAAATATCATGCGCACTTTACTGGCATAGAATGCTCCTGATTTATGAACCCGTTCTACAGTAGGTCATAAATCAGGCGCATTCTAGCGCTAGGGCGACATTTCTGGCTCAGGTAAACCACTTTGAAAGTGCTCTACCTGTTCCAGCTGTAATGCACCCAGAAATGCCGTAGTGAGGCCATAAATATGTAGCGTCCCTATGGTTCTAGTGCGCCCCGCCTCCCCGAGATCGGGCTCGTTACAAAGTGCTGCAGGCGCGATGTAATGTGCCCCGTAGTGGTGTGCGGGAGATTTGAAAATGTATGAACAGAGCTGCGCCTGATATCGGCTGTAAAAACGCCAGATATCTGGCGCAGCCCCGTTCACTTACAGACCATTGAAATGGGGCTATCCCATGTCCAGATCAGCAAAGTAAAGTAAAAATTCTTAGCAGAAATCTGACGGTCACATGTTGGATTTTTCTAATTGGAAAAGTCCAATGTGTGAACATACCCTAAAATTACTGAAGGTTTACCATGTACATTGTGCAAGTGCGGAAATTGGAGCTGTGCTCTACAAAGAGTTCTGCAGCGCACTATGTGCTCCTCTGTTCCTGGGCAGCTCTTTCAGATAATTCATTAATATTTTGGACGATAAAAGGTTTAATATGTAATATGATATAAATGAAAAAAAACATTTTTTAGGCGCCTTTGCTGCTGTTGCGGCTTCTACCGCTCCAGTTACACTAAATATATGAATAGTTACAAACATAGCTTGTAGACCTCAAAGTGCCCCTATAATTGCGTTTTTTAACAGAACGTCCATTTTATGACATGGCTCATTATATGCTGGCTATCAAATCATCAGAATGACATGTGCAGATCTATGATGATGGTAGCACCTTACTACAGAAGCTGTTAGTGGATGTAAATCAGCTGATGATATATCAGCGCTCCCGATCATGCCGATGAATTGTCAGTTTATCTAGTGCTGGAGCTGCCAGCATGTGACAGATAGATGTGACCCATGGCTCTCTGGGTGAGCAGGATACACGCACCTCCAGCGGTAGCCAACCTCCAGAATAAAAGCACTTCATCAAATGCCCATTCTCTGGCAACGTGAGCGCAAAGTGTTTGTATGTGTGTGTATTGAATGACCTCCCCCTGTATAAAGAGAGGAAAGGATTGTAGTAAATCCACACACCTAACAGAAGAGCCTCGCAGTAAATCCAGGTCCCCTCCTCACCCCCTTTATTATCACATTCACAGCATGAAGTTATGAGCTTCCACACAGCTCTTGCTATAAAAAGGTGATGGATGATAGGGAAACCTCAGGGAGTTAATATATTCTCCCATTAAATTTTACTTTAATTGGTATTTGAGTCAATCAGAAACTCACTAGACAGTGAATTAAGAAAGGGAAAGAAATGGTGAGGGACGGAAGAGTATGAAGCCTCCTAAGTATACCCGCCTCGTCTGTTATATACGAGAGGTAAGTGATGCTATTTGTAGCTTTCATTTGATGTGTCCACTGTGCGCGTTATCTTATAGGAAGCGAGTGCTCCCCGTATAGGAACCAGTATGTCCATCGCGCTGATATTTAACGGTTGTACCTGGAAACAATTTAACTCATGCATGTAAGTCCAGAAATTCATCAGTGGGTACAGTTTACTGTAAGCTCGCTTAGTTTTACTCAAGCACACTTAGGAGCCGTGTTTACGGCACAGGACAAATACCTGACGGAAACCCCGGCCGGTATTTGCTCTGTTTAGGGGCCGTGTACACTTCACAAAGGGGGCGGCTTTTGTCCGCGGTTTGCGGATCCAAGCCCTCCCCCTTCGCACCGACATCTTCATATTCCGACCGAAAACCGGGCGGAAGAATGAACATGTTCTATGTTTTTCGGACTGCCACGGTGTAAAAAAACGTCTGGCAGAAAATCCGTACAGTGGGGACTGCTGCACGGATTTTCCATTAAGGTCCGTGATAACGTTTGTCAGCCGGTTTACAGACTGCTTCAAAACCGAAAACCGTTTGTAAAACCATCTGAAAAATCTGCCCTTATTCAGTTTAGGCTACGGGGTGTTCAAAAACCATATCAAAACTGCGAGAAAAAAATCAGGCCAAATAAAAATACAGTCTAAAGGGGAGTTCACACGGCGTCTTGTGGCGTGTACCTGCACATCACAAGACGGCAATGTTTTAGAAGTACGCGCTAAAGCACGCAGGGAAGGAGGGGTCATTATCCCCTGTTGGAGTGCTACAACATTTTTTATTTTATGTATACACAATTTAGTGTACACCACCTATTATCCAGAGTAAGGGTATGTTCACACAGCATATTGCAGCACGTACTGTACGCCCGAAGTATGGCCCACAAATACGGTAAAATCATAGCACTCAAAGTGCACCAGCAGGTGACGGGGGAGAGCTCCATTCACTTCTATTATCCCTGGCGCGGAAACGCCGGGAAGTACTAACATGTCACTTCTCTCACTTGCCGCTCAATACGTGTCGGTGAAGACGGAGGTAATTCATAGCGCTCTACAAGAGTTTTGATTACCGTAGTTACAGGACATATTTCGGGGCGTATTGCAGCCTAATTACACCCCGAAACACGGTCTAAAAGATGCTGTGTGAACATGCCCTAAAAGTTTATTCACACTTTCATACTTTGAATCAGTATTAGTTCCATTTTTTTCACTGAATAAAACCCAAGAGCTATCAGCTTGGATCCCAAAAAGGGACAGCCTCAAGCGGTCTTCAGCAGTCCCATAGACAGTTAATTAAAGACAGTGAATACTGCCACATCATTGTTCTAAGAGATTCAGGGGCCCCTGTTCTCATTACCAGTAAGGGTATGTTCACACGGCGTATAGCAGCGCGTACCTGGGCACGCCGCTATACGCCGGCTGTTTGAAAGTACGCACTGGCCAGGCTGTATTTTCAACAGTGCTCCGGCCCGACTCCCATTGACTTTCACTTTCCCAAGCGCCAAAAAGAAGTGGCATGTCAGTACGTGCCGGGGAATACGTCTGAAAATCATAGCCCATTAGGATCCTGTAGATAGGTAATAAATGCTACTGGTGGCACAATCCCTTTAGTATTATTTTTTTTCTATACTGTTTACTATAAATCAGCCAAAAAATTAAAAACACCACAACAACAATTAAAAATGCTCAAGAAACAAAATCAAACAGAATAAAAAAAAAAAAAGTCTACTAAACGCTGAAGTTACATTTTCTACTGCAACCAGTATGTTTAAGAACGAAAGGGATGTTCTCATCAGGGGGTTTCACAGAGCCTGCTCTTCACAGCCAGCTTCAGGCTGTGGGCGATTCCACAGCAGTGACTGATGTTTTTCAGCTTTGCTAGCTGAGCCTGTTAGAGGGACATTGGTGATGGAAGGTTTTTAACATCAGGGCAGAAGGCTCTAAGTGGTTAAAAACTGTCAGTAAGAAACAAACAAGTTCCTGTGCTGCTGATGAGACAGAGCAGGAAGTGAAGTCGTCATCTTGGCCAGAGCATGTTAAAGCAGAGAGAGGGGTGGTCGGTAACCAAGGGAAGCTTGTGTAAACAAGCAGGAGATAATAACTGCTCTAACTCTGAAATGAAGTAAATTTAGAACAGTCTTCATTTAATGTTTGCATTAATGATTAAAGCTAATCAATGTGGGGAGAATCACTCTCTAAGGGCCACAAACAAGACATTCATGTACATTTATTCTGGATTATTCTTATTGCTACATTTTAAAGACATGGAGGTAGCTCAAGGCTATGGTGCAAATAATTTCAAACAGCATGAAGTTGTAGCACAACACACTAGTCAAGGGGCTTAGATCTGTAAATGTTGTGCTTTTTGGCAATAAAGGTGTTCGTGTTGGTATCTATAATGATCTAGGGCAGTGAAAAGGTTATATCACTATTCCTGGTGGTCTAGGGCAGTAGATTAGTTAAAGTTTGTATGTATACCTTAAGACAGTGAGGAGGTTCCTGTAAGAATCTCTGGTAGTTTAGGGCAACAATGGGATTAGTTCCAGTTTTCCTGATGGTCTAGGACAGTGAAGGGGTAAATGTCGGTATACCTGTTAAAATAGGCCAGTTAGGGGTTAAGTTCTAGTATCCCTGTTGGTCTAGGGCAGTGAAGGGGTAAATGTCGGTATACCTGTTAAAACAGGACAGTGAGGGGGTAAGTTCTAGTATCCCTGGTGGTCTAGGGCAGTGAAGGGGTAAATGTCGGTATACCTGTTAAAACAGGACAGTGAGGGGTAAGTTCTAGTATCCCTGGTGGTCTATGGCAGTGAAGGAGTTAATGGTGTAGGACAGTGAGGGCGTTCCTTCCAGTATCCCTGGTGTTCCAGGGCAGTGAAGGGGTTAAAGTAAATTACCTTGGTAGAATAGGGCAGATAAATGATCAATTTTAAGCTTTTGATGGAGGGCAATGGAGGAGTAAATGCTGCATACCTGGAATCCACAGGTTACTAACCTCTTCAGGATCCAGATTTTATTGGGTTGTAAATTCTTGTGTTCTCCTTGCACACTGATTAAAGAGATGAGTGCAGTAATAGGTCAAAAAGGACTTTCCAGATGGAGCACTCTGTCCAACCATTTAATAAAAAATTTGTGTTAGTCCACCTCTACAGGACAGAGTGTAAAATACAGGTAGGATTCTAGTTAGAATCTGACCAGAAATTTCCAGTTATTTTTCATTTTTGGTCACTTTTTTTGGCGTGGCTTCGGATTTCGGTCGCCCCCTGCCATAGAACAGTACTACAATCTGCCGTTATCCAGCACTTTGTAGAATATGTTCTAATTTTTTTGATTGGATTTGAAATCTGACCTCATAAAATCCAAGCTGCTCGGATTTTCTATTGCAGTTTATGGGGGAGATTTACAGTTGGATTTTTGCGGATTCTAAATACTGAATCCACTTTAAAATCTGAATGTATACCAGTCCTGTGGAGACACAGCCTTACGAGGGGGGCACCCTGGCTTAGCCACCAGTTGAAACTGATTGTAGGCAACAACTGTGTAAAGCTATACCTAGCCTATCGCATGACATCTTATGTACAGTTCATCTATCGGGTAAGATCCAATACATGTATAGGAATATGTATGCTCACATAAGGTTGTACGGTGTTCATTCTCAAAGCAATCTATTGAGCCAGTGTGTTTAGCATCTAAAAGCCCATCTCAGCAAATGGATTACCGAAATGCATATAAATGGGTGGAAAACCTCTACGAGAAGCTTTAGGCTCAGAAATCTGAATTCATGAACTGAAACATTTGCTTGCACTTTTTTGCGTACTCTCCATGTTCTCAATGTTTCCTCTAAGTCAGTGATTTTCAACCTTTTTTGAGCCGCGGCACACTTTTTACACTTAAAAAATCCCGGGGCACACCACCAACCAAAATGGCACAAAATGACACTAAACAGTACATATTATACATATAGTTAATAATATCGATTCTAGCAGAGATGCCCACACCTGTAGCCAATGTGCCTCCATTGTAGCCAGTGATACCCCCCTGTAGCCAGTGATCCCCCCTTGCAGCAGTGATAGCCCTCTTGTAGCAGTGATGCCCCTCTTGTAGCATGATTCCCCCTTGTAGCCAGTGTGCCCCCATTGTAGCCAGTGTTCCCCCATTGTAGCCAGTGTTCCCCATTGTAGCCATGTGCCCCCTGTAAGTAATTATAAAATAACATAAGATTACTCACCTGGGTCCGCGGTCACGGTCCGTAGCTGCTCAGCAGTGGGAACTGCAGAGCGGTTGTAAGCAGTGTGACGTCATCACCTGCTTACGCTGCACGCAGCTCCCAGGGGTCTCATCGGCGGCAGAGCTGCCAGCTGAGGAGATCTCGAGGTCTACAGTGGGCGCGTGAGAGCTGTGCGCACCCCTGTGACGCTGATACAGGGGAGGAGTCAGGACAGGGAAATCCGTCCCGCCTACCCTGCAGCTGCTGGCTCTGCGCGGCTGTTATAAAACAGTCGCGCTGAGTCAGGGGCCTCCTCCGGGCGGGCAGGCGGCGCGGCCCCACCGCGGGTGAGCGGCGCCTCGGCGCCCCGGGCGTACGCACGCCCTGCCGCCCCTGATACGGCCCTGAACAAAACACAGGGCGCACCATAGTTTGGGAAACTTTCCCCGCGGCACACCCGACCATGTGTCGCGGCACACTGGTTGAAAATCACTGCTCTAGGTACTTTGGTTTCCTCCTATGCACATCCTGTCTAAAGATATTGCCCTCAGTATGTGTACATGTGACCAAATTAGGATGAGCTTTTCAAGAACTTCTATACATCTGTCAAAAGCATGCTACTAACCATGTTAATACTGTGATCTACAGTTTTAGGCTATGTCTACACAGCATGGTAATACCATCGGACTTTCGGCGGATTCCGTATTTAGATTCCGCTGAAAATCCGACGGTACACTGTGCTGCATAGACAGCAATAAAAATCTGTGTTGTAGTCTTCACAGCATGGATTTTTTACGATCGTTTTTAAAATCCAGCGAATTTTAAAACATGTTGGATATTCCGCCCAGATTTGCCATCGGCCCTGCAAATCCGAAAACCGACCGCGATTTTAGCACAAATCTGTACAAAAAAAACCAAAACACAGTCCAGCAAGGTTAAAATATTGTTGGATTTTGGACGCCATTTTAACACTATGGTGTAAAAAGGGGAATTTCTCTCCTTGGGGAGAGCACCATATAGGCGTGTGGAGTTTTGAATTGCCTTTTTGCCTTCCACTAAGCATCTGCATATCACAAGGCATTATGGGAATGGAGCTGAGGAGCTTAAGCGCCCTCTATTGGATGTAACGAATCCTCAATTTGCTTCCGATTCACTGAATCTTTACAAAACAAAAAGGGATATTAGCCAAGCCAGTATCACCCATCTGCATTACGTTGTAGACATAGCCTTATGCCTGTTAGTGATTGTATGACTGTAATATGACCCAAAAAGCAAAATGGTTCAAGGTAATCCAAGCATCATTTACAAGGTCACAGGCTTTTGTTCTGCCAGCGTGAGGTCAGGGAAGTAAGGACTGCTGATGCCGGTGTGTGCGGTCTGTATAAGTGTGCGCTTTGTCTATCGGGGGTCAGAGTGCTCCAGTATTTTAGAGGTCATTCCACAAAGCCATGATTTTAAGCTAAGACATGCCCTAGGCTTGTGATGTCAAAATATCGAGATATGGCTGAACTGTAGACCTCTCTATGCCCTGCTTGCCTCTCACTGTGCTCTTTGTCCAGCTGTGTGAAAAGGTTACTGAAATCTGGCCGGCTCACACATCCTATAGCACCACACACCCTCTCCTCTCCATGGACAGGAAATCCAGGCCGAGCCTGACCTCGCTCTGAACCCTGCACATTGTAAAGAGGTCTGATTGATCTTTAGACTGTGCCCTTGTTAGTCTGGTTGAGGAGTCCTGGTTATACATGGAAAGGCATATCTCACCCCATGACCATGTAGGACAACAGAAGCGGAGCCGCGTAGAAGGAACATTACTGGAACACATTCCACCTGACTGTATTGTACAAGATCCCATGTGCTCCATTCGAGTCCACAAAGTTCTTGTATTACAGCACATAAAATATATCAATGCGACTATTTATTACACCGATGATTAAAACCGTTTATTAACTCACATTTCAGACTGTTCCTGTCCCAGATGATGTGTATAATGCATGAATTTGGCACAGTGGTTCCAGTTTGTAACCATCCGTGAATTGCCGATGCAGAATACTCACTTTGGTGTGTGGGGGAATACATGCCCGCGGCTCTGCCAAGTATATTCAAGCCTTTTGGGCGATTCTTGCAAAATGTATCTTTTAATTTTCAGAGTAATGTGTATTTTTGTAACACACACTGGAGGCAGATTTATTATTACAATCCTAAACTTTACCAAAAACTAGAAAGGGGAATATCTCTCTCTCCTCGGGGAGAGCACCACACAGGCGTGTAGAGTTTTGAATTGCCTTTTTGCCCTCCACTAAGCATCTGCATATCACAAGGCATTATGGGAAAGGAGCGGAGAAGCTTATGCACCCTCTATTGGATATAACAAATCCTCAATTTGCTTCAGACTCACTGAATCTTTAGAAATCAAAAGGGATATTAGCCAAGCCAGTATTACCCATCTGCAGACAGCTGTTTCGGAATTTTACTCCACATCAGTGCAGAGCAGAGTGATACGGGCTGGCTGGGTGGGAGGCAATGAGTGGCTCAGAGAGGGGAACATCTCTACTTGGATAGAGCACCATCCCTTTTGCTTTCTAAAGATTCAGTGAATCTGAAGCAAATTTTGGATGCTTGAGCTTCTCAGCTCCTTTCCCATAATGCCTTGCGAGATGCCAAAAACTAGAAAATGTTGGTGGAAGAGGCTTCAAATTTACTACATGCTTTTTGAAAGATTTAGTGCATTTGGCTAAACATCACTTTTCTCTTCTTTACATTATCTACTAATTGGCTTACTTTATCCCTCCTTTTGTTTTGTACCAAAATTTTGGCAGAAATTGGTTCAATATAAAGAAGACCTGACGGTTTTTTTTTGTTTTTTTTTTAGTAAATCCTTGTGTTCCCCACAAAAAAAATCAATTCTGGAGCATGTTCTCTTATAACTCTGTGTTGTGTTGTTCTTCTGTTATTACTGAATTAGTAAGCAGGGAGTGTCCCTGCACAGTCTGCCATTGTCCAACTGGTGCTGACAGTCCATGTGTACACGCCCCTTTGGAATCTCAAATGGTAACACCCAGCTGACTGATTCAGTAATACATTTCTAGGAGGAATAAGGGTGCGTCCACATGGCAGTATGCAAATACCGGCCGGATTCTGATTAAAGAATCCGGTCAGTATTTTGACATCGTTTCAGTGGTTTTGGGGGGACAGTTCTGTCTGCGGATTCACCCGTCCCCCTCAACCACGGACAGGTTCATGTTCTGCCCGAAAACCGGGCAGAAGAGTGAACATGTTCTAAGTTTTTCAGACCGCCGGCGGTGTAAAAAACTGTTCGGTGGAAAATACATTCAGTGGAGACTGATGAACGGATTTTCTATGTAACTCTATCCGGATGTTTGACAGTCTGTTTACAGACGGCTTTCAAATCTGAAAACCGTCTGTAAATCCGACCGAAAATCCTGCCGTGGGGACAAGCCCTCACAGAGGAACAGCACAACACAGAGATATAAGAGAAGAGGCTCCAGAATGGTTACTTCATAGGGAACCCAAGGATTTACTAAAACAGACATGTCTAGAGATGTCACAATTCCTCTAAAGCTATGTCCCTTGTCTAGAAACTTTTCAAAATGGTCAAGTGAGGCATGAAACGAGTCTTATACACCCAATGCTCTGGCGCAAGGCAAGTATTAAGTAAAAACAGCAACAATACCAACGCTGACGGTCCAGTGATTCGGATTTCAAAAGGGGGCGTAAGAATCACTTCTACTGCTTTTTGCCAGTAAACTTTATTGTGACCAATCAGTGTTGAAGTTACTCAGCCAAAGTCTTCATCTGCTTCAGTTCTCGGTGTTCATGAAAAAACATTGATCTAATCTATGATAATACAGGCGCTGCTGAGAGGGAAGGGGTCTGTGGTATGAACCCTGGGAAGAAATCAATTTAGCTTTTGACCAGTCGTGGAGCTTTACTTGCATTATTGGCATTATTGCAGACATCTTGTACTAACCATTACTAGGCCACAGCTGTATCGTGTGGACCATAGCGATAGAACACTGAATTTGGGTCATTTCAGAAGTCTCCTTAGAATATATACCACTAGCCAACTACCAGTGACCACAGCTATAGCATGTGCTGACCAAAGCAATAGAGCTCTTAAGATGAACCATTCCAAAAGTTTCTATAGAACAGATACCCCTGGCCAACTACCCCTAACCACAGTTATATCATGTGTTGGCCATAGTTATAGAGCACTTAAAGGGGTTTTCTCACTACAGTGATTGCTTTTTACATTAAAGATCTTGCAAAAACAAGTCACTTTGCAATATGTGTCTATTAACAGTGTCCTACCTATTCCTAGGTATCCCCACTTGTATGGGCTGCATCAGCTCCTCAGGTCACTATAGCTACAGACCTGTTCCATCTCTCCTGATAGGCTGCCAGCGCTGGTCGCTATAGCTACAGACCTGTTCAATCTCTCCTGATAGGCTGCCAGCGCTGGTCGCTATAGCTACAGACCTGTTCAATCTCTCCTGATAGGCCGCCAGTGCTGGTTGCTAAAGCTACAGACCTGTTCAATCTCTCCGGATAGGCCGCCAGTGCTGGTCGCTATAGCTACAGACCTGTTTAGACTCTTCTGATAGGCTGCCAGCGCTGGTCGCTATAGCTACAGACCATGCGTCATCAGCAGATCCTTACTGGAGACCAGTAGAAGCCAGTATATACGCCCCTGAATTCAAAAATGAAACCGAGAAAACTGGGCAGAGGTAAGATGAATCAATGGAGTGAGAAAACCCCATTAAGTTGAATCATTTCAGAATTTTCTATAGAACCAATACCTATACCAATAGCTAACAATCAATGACCACAGCTGCATCATGTGTTGGTCACAGCAATCAAGCACTAAAGTCAAGGGTCATTTCAGAACTTTCTATAGAATATATACAAGTCAACTACCAATAGCCACAGCTCTAGCACATGTTGACCAAAGCAAGAATCATTCCAGAAGTTTTAATAGAACATATACTCCTGGCCAACTACCCCTAACCACAGCTGTTACATATGTTGGCCATAGTAATAAAGCGCTAAAGTCCAGGGTGATTCCAGAAGTTTCTATAGAAGATATGCCAATAGTCAACTACCCATGACCAAAGCTGTTTTACGTGTCGCCCATAGCAATGGAGCACTTTCTATAGAACATATACCACCAGCAAACTACCCATAACCACAGGCATAACTATGGGCGACATGAATGAACGGGGCTGCGCCAGAATTCTTGCCTCAAAAAGCTGTAGTAGACCAGTTCTGTAGATGTATGAACAGACGTACTCCAAACGCTGGAGTGATAAGTACCTCAGTACCGTGCCAAAGACCATTTGTAGCACGCCAAAGTTTTGTGGTGTTCTGTGGGCATTGCACCACATTAGTAGAAGTAGACACATTTATGATTCTTTGACGCCAAAATTTGGGAGAACAGTTAGCGCAAGACCAGGGTAAAGGTGGTGCCCGAGCCAGACTTGTGGTATTGGGTCTACACTGCCCCGTATGTAGGACTGCGAAGAACAGCCCGACCAGGGTAAAGGGGTGCCTGAGCCAGACTTTTGGTATTGGTCTACATGCCCTGTATGTTGACCTGCGAAAAACGCCGACAGGGTAAAGGTGGGGCCTGAGCCAGACTTGTGTATTGCACACTTTTAACAAGTAGTGCACTTATGTTTTTTTACCAAATGCAGAAATGAACAGCCAGACCAGGGTAAAGGTGGTGCCTGAGCCAGACTTGTGGTATTGGCCTACACTGCACTGTATGTATGACCTGCAGAAGAACAGCCAGACCAGGGTAAAGGTGGTGCCTGAGCCAGACTTGTGGGTATTGGCTCTACACTGCCCTGTATGTATGACCTGCAGAAGAACAGCCAGACCAGGTAAAGGTGGTGCCTGAGCCAGACTTGTGGTATTGGCTCTACACTGCCCTGTATGTATGAGCTGCAGAAGAACAGGGTCATACATTCTGGCACAGTCTATACTACTTTGAAGCGATTTAGAACTGGTCTATCAGCGCCAGAATTCATACATGTCGCCCTAAGGCTTAAATTGGGGCGCATGTCACCACGTATTTAGAGGGCTCGTTCACACGGCTGATTCTGGGACGGATTTCAGCCGTATTGCACGCCGTATTGCGCTCCAATACGGCTGAAATCCATCCCAGGCATTATGGTAATCCACAGTTCTCAGAGAACTATGGACTCCATCTCCCCATGCATGCACATTATCACGGTGGGATACGCGCCGTGGATAATGGAATTCTATGGGGCCGGCGAGCTGCCGCCCCCAACCCCCTCCCCCGCTGCCCGGCACACGCCGTAATTGCGGGGCGAAATCCATCCCGCAATTACGGCATGAATAAGCCGTGTGAACTTAGCCTAAGGCTATGTTCACACGGCTTATTTTGGGACGCATTTCAGCCCGTAATTCGTGCCGTACTGCGTTAATTACGGGCTGAAATACGTCGCAGTCATTACGGTAATCCACAGTTGTCATAGAGAACTATGGATTACGTCTCCTCTCCTATACGTGCCGAGAATAATGAATATCTATGGGGCCGGCGGGCTGCTGGCCCCCCTGGCCCGCCCCCACGGCGTAATTGCGGGGCGAAATACGTCCCGCAATTAAGCCGTGTGAACATAGCCTAATACGAGCGAAATGCGCCCCAATCATTACGGTAATCCACAGTTCTCATAGAGCCTTCTCTCCCTGGGCGTACAATACGACGCGCTGGGAGATAAGTGATGTCATTTATTCACGGCGCTTACTCGGTGTGAGTAACGACCGTCTATGCGGCCGGCGGGTTGCCTCCCCCCTCCCCGCATCGCGGGAGTACGCGTCGATCGGCGCGAGCTCCCTAACACCCGGCGTAATTTCGATGCGTACTGTACGCCCTGCAATTAGCCGTGTGAACTAAGCCTAAATGTCTACTCTATGTAAAGACAGCTCGGTCACCAATTCAGAAATTTACTGAGCAATGGAGCAGATGAAGGGAGGACGTCAGTGAGAATGCTCAGCAGAATACAGAGAGTTACGTTATCGCTTTCAGATTACGGAGAAGTGACATCATTAATATGTGAGATCGGACAGAAAAATACTACAAGTTTTATGACTTTGGAAAGCTGCGCTTGTCCATTTTCCACAGTGCTATATCCCTGTACATGGTATATAGTAGAAGCTATAACCGAGCATACACAATGATATCTGTACTGGGAAAGAATCTCACAATTAGAGTGCCAGTTCTTTAACCACTGGGAATTCCTAACAGTTTTATGATCCATGCAGCTTGTCACCGCAGAAAGAAAAGGTTTATCCTGGTACGTGTGACAGGGTCCCTCTTAGGAGTATAATTCAGCCGCAGGGGGAACAACGGAAACAGCAGCAGAGCCCTGAATCTCTGCCTGCAGATTTACAGCCCCCATTGTCTCGCTTTACTGCCAATACAATCAGGCAATAATAGCCTGACACTGGAACACTAGCACAACGCACCCAGGGCTGACAGAAAAGCAATGTCAACCAAAATCTAGAAGTTTATAAGTGAGAACAAACCTCTACAGCACAAGCAATGAGTGGTCCATCAGGTACATGAACGGCGCCTGTGTTTTATACCTCACCTGCAAGCGCTTACCAGACGTGGAGACAGGAATACACAAAGAGAGGTTGGAGAAAGCACGGAAAACTCAGGTGGTTGTTTTTCTTAAAAAAAAAAAATTTGATATCACTTAAAACCAGAGCGGAGATTGTTAGTTGTGGGTGAATTTGTATTTTATGATGTTTTTGCATCATTTATTTTTTTTTTTTTTGTAAATCTACAACCATCCTCCAGGCATGAGACTTTTTCTTATTGATTCTGATGGAAACTGTCACTATGAAACTGAAATCCAATCTACCAGCATCATGTTATAGGGCAGGAGGAACGGAGCCCATTGATATATAGTTGAGATGTTAAATTAAATTGGTATTCCCATTACAATGATTAGTTTTAAACATGTAGGCAAAAATGAAAAACAATTATCAAATACATTGCTGTTCTGATTTTGTTTCTCTTCAGAGCTAGAACAGTTCTTATCTCCTGCATGTTTATACAAGTTTACAATCACCTCAGCTCTAGGGCCCCCCACCAACGGCTCATATTTTCTGGCTTTCTTTAGCATTAGACATGTGATTTAATTATGCTGCACAGGTGATTAAATTATTGTCAGTGCATTCTGTGGGGGATCCTGAACACATGACCTGTTGGTGGGCCCTGAGGACTGGAGTTGGGGAACACTGCTCTAGAGTCCTGGCTGAGATGATAACCTCACTCTCTGCTGTGTCTTATCAGCAGCACAGGAGCTTGTTTAGGTTTCTTTCTCCCAAACTTTAACCCTTTAGAGCTCTGTAGCCTCCTGCACTGCTGTTTAAACCCCTCCATCACCTATGTTCCTCTAAAAGGCTCAGCTAGGAATAGCAGAGCTGAAATATCAGTCACTGCTGAAGAGGTATTGTGAGACTGAACAGGAAGTGCGAGACTGAAGCTGGCTGTGACATAGTATGTGACATAGTATGGTGAGAAAACCCCCTTAATAAATGACAGATTATATGCAATCTTCTCCCAAAACACTATATATCAAACTACTTACTGAACGTTACAAGGTTCCTTTAAGTGGAAAGAAGAAAACAAAAAGCTAAAATACAAATCTATAAGTCCAGTCTTTACAAGCTTAACACACATGTTTAATACTAAAAATAAACTCTGCTGACAAGTCCTAATTTGTGCTCTGTGATCTGTATTACCCTGAACTGAGCTACATTTTCAGGGGAAGGCAGAAAGAGTATTGACAGTGAAGGCTATGGTCCATCTATTTCTCCAATACACGAGTTTACAATAGCCATGGTGTTTCTGCTGCCTGTAACAATCAGGGATATTATTTCACTTTTCCAAGTCAGTTTCGAAGATGAAAACTGAACCTGGTTGGGCGTTTAGGGCAACAAGTCCAAGTCTGACATTAGGCCCAGTCTAGGCTTGCAGAAAGTTAAGACGTTTATGTACTTTTTTTTTTTTTCCGCTAAAGTCAAAGTAAAATTATCAAATGAATCACTACATAAGGCTTACTGACACAGATATAGCAAGAAGACCCCTATGACACACATATCAAGAAGACCCCAATTACACACATATAGCAAGAAGACCCCTATGACACAGATATAGCAAGAAGACCCCAATTACACACATATAGCAAGATGACCCCTATGACACAGATATAGCAAGATGACCCCTATGACACAGATATAGCAAGATTACCCCTATGACACAGATATAGCAAGATGACCCCTATGACACACCTATAGCAAGATGACCCCTATGACACACCTATAGCAAGAAGACCCCTATGACACATATATATCAAGAAGACCACTATGACACAGATATAGCAAGAAGACCCCTATGACATAGATATAGCAAGAAGACCCCTATGACACAGATATAGCAAGATGACCCCTATGACACAGATATAGCAAGACAACCCCTGTGTTCTGGACACTCGATAAGCCATGTCGCTCACCCTGGATCAGTCCATGAAGTTTTCTGTGCAGAATATGGGCACTGTAAAGGGAGAGCCTTTAACACCCTGTTCATACAGTGGGGCACATTTATCAAGGCAGTTGTGCCAAAAATAATGGCGTACCTGCTTTACACAAATGGACAAACCATCAGCAGATTTGGCTTCCAGTACCATCTCTATGCTGATGAAACTCAACTATACACCTCCTCCCCAGATATCACTCCTGCCCTGCTACAAAACACCAGTGACTGTCTGTCCGCTGTCTCTGACATCATGTCCTCCCTGTATCTTAAACTAAACCTCACTAAAACTGAACTTCTAGTCCTCCCACCATCTACTAACCAACCCCACCCTGCTATCTCTCTGTGTATGTGTGGCACCACCATTTCTCCTAGGCAGCAGGCCCCTGTCTTTGGGGTTATACTAGACTCGGATCTCTCCTTCACCCCATATATCCAATCTCTTGCCCGATCCTGTCATCTGCACCTCAAGAACATCTCCAGAATCCGTCCTTTTCTCGCTGTGGAAACAGCCCAAACTCTCATTGCTGCTCTTATTCTTTCTCGTCTTGACTACTATAACTCCCTGCTTATCGGTCTCCCTCGCTGTAAACTCTCCCCTCTCCAATCTGTCCTGAATGCAGCAGCCAGGCTTGTCTTTCTTTCCAGCCGCTATACTGGTGCCTCTACCCTGTGTCAGTCTCTGCATGGCTGCCTATTCATTACAGAATACAACATAAACTAATGACTCTCACCTATAAAGCTCTCACAGTGGTGCACCCCCCTACATCTCCTCCCTCATCTCTGTCCCCCCTACCCGGGCTCTCCGCTCTGCTACTGATCTAAGACTTCACACCTCACTCATCCAACCTCCCATGCCGTCTCCAAGATTTTGCACGTATTGCACCAGTTCTCTGGAACATGTTTTCCCCATGTGATCAGGCACACTCACAACCCTCACAGTTTTAAGGGTGCTCTGAAAACCCATCTTCTTAGACAAGCCTATCAAGATCCCTAATTGTTAAGCCACCAAATTCTGTCACATATTCGTCACTTCCTGCACTTTGGCACCCACAGGCACTTATCTGAATATTGATGTATGGTTGGGATGGCAGGTTCATCCACTTTTTTATATATACTACCCCATATTTATGTAACATGGCTGGACCATTGTAAACCAAGCACTTGTAAACCTTTGTTTCACCCATACACCCTAATAGATTGTAAGCTCTTGCGAGCAGGGTCCTCACACCTCGTGTCTCATTTGTCAGTAGCTTTTTATAATGTAATGTCTGATTTGTCTGTGCTTATTCACTCTATATTGTGAACTGCTGCGGAATATGTTGGCACTATATAAAGATTATTATTATTATTATTTACACCACATTTATGTGTTTGAGACAGTTTCTAGACTCTTTTGCACCTCGTCAGAGAGAAGAGGTTTGGCTTCAAGGAAAAGTGGTGTGCATTAGTGTGCGATGCCATGCGGCAAAATTTTGCCACAGTTAGTACCATAAAGTAAGCCAACTTATAAAAGGTGCAAGGCTGGATCCACGCAGCATTGGACAAAAACTGTCTGAAAGTCGAATGCTGTTTTCCGATGCACGACCGCGGTTTTTCGTCACTGTTTTGTCAAAAAACGCGGTCGGTTCTCGCTTTTCGCCATCAACCCATATAATTGATTGTATGGGAAACCGACAGCAAAACTCAAAACTCCGGTGTACTATACAACATGTTGCTAAATACACCAGCACCACAAAACGAGCAGAAAAAAAAACCACCTGTATAGACTACAGGTAGTTTTTTTCTCTTAAAGTCTATGGGCTGACTGAACGATCAGGTTTTCAGTGGAGTCCTAAAACTGCTGAAAACATGATCGTTTTTGCATGCTGTGTAGAGACAGTCTTAACTAGACAGTTCTGACATGCACCATGTTTATCAATACGGATATATGTGGCGCATTGTAAGATTGTCTAGATTACACAGTGTTTCATAGTATTGATGAATCTGTCCCTATGTTTTTACACCCTGTTAAGAGATAATATACCGGTAAAACCAAACACAAAAATGATTTTTTTTTCTGCCCCATAAAAAAAAAACAAGATCCTGATGGACCTATAGGTATGAGTGGGAAGAAACTAAAGTACTCGAATGAGACCCATGCAAACAAAGGCTTAAAAAAAAAAAAAAAAAAAAAAGTCCATGCAGATTTTCCCCTTGGTTGGATTTAAACCCAGGACCTCATGGCTGCAGGACAAGAGCTCTAACCACTGAGCCGTCGTCTCCAGATTCCTTTCTTTCTAATCTTGGGGTGGGGAATTCTTTCAATGAGATGCAAAATGTGGTGCAGACTGCTCTTGACAAGTACCAGTTACAAAGGAAACGGAATATTTTTTATTATGATCATTATTAAAAAAAAAAAAAAAAAAAGCGAGGGTCCATTACGCCTTCCTTTCATATCTGTATTATCCTTAAATAAGTTGTGCCACAATAGACACAGTAAAGGTGATAAATGTCTGATTGCTGGGACCCTCACCGATAGCTAAAACGGAGAACCCAAGTCGATCAGTGGGACCCTCAAGAATCAGACAATTTATTGCCTACTGTGTGAATGGGTGATAAATGTCTATCAAGGCTCAACGCCTTTAAATAGAAATAATGAAGCATCCGCATGGCGTCATTCCTCCTGAACATTGATGAATAAACTGACAACTGGGTGTTACCAAATTGTCAATAGTGTGTGCCCCGCCCCAGTGTACTCCGATATGACAGTTCTTAGGCTAACTTTTCTATTATTCACTGCTTTTATTTAGCAAAATTTGATGTATTTTATTATAAGTAAAACTGTAAGAGTACAAAGAACGACCACACAACGAGAAGAATGTACTCATCGGATTCTGCCGTTGAAAACCTCATCATCCGATGCATTTTTAACGAGTGTCTCACATGGTATTGCATGTGGGTATCAGGTCATTTTTTTTTTTACTTGCTGTTTACAGTCAGAAACAAGTCCCATTAATTTCTATGTAGTTTTGGATGCAAATCCACGTTAAAAACCAAATACAAATGTTTTGGGCGCTTCTTACACCAGGTTTTCAACTATCCCCATTGACATCAATAGTAAATTTTTACGTATTTTCCACATGGAATATGACCAAATAATAAACATGTTACAGGGGTTTTTTTTTTTAGGCACATCGCTTTGGAAAACTGACTGCCCAAAGTATGCGTTTTGAGAACTACAGTGTGTATTTTCTATTAATGTCAATGGGGATGATTTACTTTTGGTTTTAGACGAGCATTTCAAGTCAAAATCTTGAAATGCTCGTCATGAGGACAGAGCCTTAAAGGTAATCTAACGCCATTTTTTTTTTACTAATTAAAACAAGATACAGATACATATTGTTTTCTTCTTAGCTGTTATTTTTTGATTGTAGATTCTCAATTCTGTTGTCTTATAGGAATATAAAAAGGAGCCATTATGCCTGAGCTGCTCTTTACAGCATTTAGAGAAACGGTTTACAGCAGCTACATGGGCATAGGAGTTTGTATACATGAGGGTACCCATTGACTTCTATAGGAGAGTTTTCTAAGCATGCTCCGTGACCTGGGAAGAAGTCAGTGTGCAGGGAGGTGAGAGGGGGAGCTGTGACTATCTCCTATGGTGAATGGCGAGTTCTGTGTTATCTGTACACATTGGTGTCACCTTTCAATATAATCCTGCCTGTACTGATAATGAGGAGACTGTTGAAAAGTTTTCTCTACAGAACAGGAAGTGTCAAATTATTATTAGGACGGGTAGTCAAAGTGAAAACTGCAGGATTTTAAGAGGTTTAAAAGAAACTGATCTAAAAATATAAAAAAAATAAATTCTTAAAAAATTTGTTTAACATAAAACATGAGTTAAACAATAGGTCATTTTCTGACGACCCGTTCATTTAAGCAGAAGCACATTTTTAATGCAATAAACTAAAACGCTTGTTAGACACTACACACAGCAAGATATATTTTTATTGCACTGTGAACCTTTTGCTGTTGCAACAATTTTACTTTGCTTTTATACTATTTTTTAACCATCCAGCTATTGTTAAATATCCATCTTTGTTGAATCAAAGCAGTGACTATGAGATCACACAGCTCCACAGATACTCCTATTGGCATCAAATGTCAGCCTTTTGAGTCACTGCACAACTAAACAGCTCCTAAAGGACTAATTTGACATCAGATTAGTAACAAATGTACCATGTGTAGGGAGATCAGGTGGATAAGTTTAAAGGAGATTACACACAAACCACAGGAGTCCTGGTGCCAACAGACTGTAGATGTTCCTTTGAAAAAAAGGACACTGGGGTAAGTAATAAAGTAATCTTGTGAAAAGAATCCTCTCCTCCTTTTCCTTCCTCAACGACCCCCCACCAGAGGAAGAGGACTGTCTGTCCTGTGAGAACATCTTGAGATCAGATCATGGTACCCAAATGGGAGATAATTACGTGACAGTCACTCACCAGAGCCACAGTATTCACACCGCAGCAGACCGGCCATAAACATTTCCTCCTCGCTGTGTTTACAGCCCCCCATTCAGTCCCAGCTTTATCTTTGTGGGGTGATAAATACCTCAGACTCATTCTGGGATATTCTCATTGCAGCTGGGACACACAGCTCCATTTCCTTTGAAGCATCAGAAACAGACGTAGAAAACAAAGTCCTCCTGACAAGGATCAGCATCCTGTCCAGGGAGGTGATCAGAAAACGAACCCATACTCACATATCCTTCCTCTAAATACAGCCGCAATATACTGTAAAGTGAGATATCTACCTTGTGCTATTTCTGCTTAACAATTTTTCGTCTTACATATTGTGGCTGTAACATTTCAATGATTCCACAGCAATAAAAACTCCAATAATATCTGTAAAAAAAAGAGTGAGTTTAGCGTTCGGCAGGAGTACCATACTGCTTCCAATAAAGGTATCTCACCTCGTAAACTCTAGAGACCGGCACAAAGCACTAGAAATGTATACATGTTGCCTAATTGTGAAAAGTACATGGTGATTAAAATTATTGATGGAGCAAAATGAAATCTCTGGCCTCATGGCAGTTATGTAGCCTTTACAAATACAGGTTATATTCCCGTTATTAAAAACATGAAGAGCCCCCGTAAGACAGGGTTCACACAAGGACAATGAGAAACACATTGATTATGGCAACCAAAACCTGTGCTGGAAAAGTGTTAGGGGCCGCCGGGGGATGGCTTTTCTCCGCGGTTTGCAGAGAAACCCCACCCCCTCCCCCTCTTCACATAGACATGTTCATATTCTGTCCAAAAACTGGTCAGAAGAATGAACATGTTCTATGTTTTTCGTGCCGCCGGAGGTCTGAAAAACCGTCGGGCGGAAAATCCATGCAGTGGGGACCGCCGCACGGATCTTCCATTAAGGTCTGTGTAAAAGTTTTTCAGCCGGTTTGCACAACCGAGAACCGGCTGAGAAACCGTGCCGTGGAGACATGGCCTTAGAGTGTGGGAGTGTAGTAGTGCTAAATACGTGAAAAAAAATTCATTTTCAAATCAAGGGGACCGTCAAAGGGCTCGTACAGTTCATCTAAAAGTTAAATAATGATTTGTCGAATTAATAAATAATAATAATAAAAAAAAGCTTATTCTCACCATCCTCCGGTCCAGCACTGGCACTCTGGAGTTGTATTTACTTTTGGTCTTCCTCCAAATGGGATGTTACTGTTGCAGCTGCTAATTGGGTGCAGCGATCACATGGCTTTAGCTGTTCACTTCCTAACGCTGATGTAAGGGAAGTGGCACGTGACCACTCCAGCGAGTAGGCAGACGTCCCGTTCAGAAGAAAAGAGGAAGTAACGGAAGACAGAAGAGAGCTAGCACTGGAACGGAGGTCAGGGGCTAGAGGTGATGACGCCAGTCAGGGCTGCCATCAGTCATCTATTATCCGTTTCAGGGCCACATACAGCCAAATCAAATGGGGCCCACACCCATTACTAGTTCCTATTTTTTAACATATCAGTGCGCCCCTTTTTGATTAGGACCCCTGACAGGAGTACTGCCCGTACTGCCCTATTGGCACTCCTGAAGCCAGTTCTCTGGTGAAACATGTAGGGGAGGTCTGGTATCTCATTTTAAACAGCATTCAGATTCCTCCTAATAGCAGCCTGCTGCAGGACTGTTGTCCTAGCCATTGTAGAGCTTTAAATACAGCTTTGATTCTTGGCGGACAAGCTTAGAGGGACTTACGTTCTAACAATTATCCCTTCTAACTACGGCAGCAAGACAATATACTTGAGGAAATGCTGACCTATTTGGTCTTTATTTTTTGGAGAGGTATGTTTCTAATCACGGGTTGTGGATTGTAAGGCAGCTTCCATTAACCCACGATTTCTGTTGCCCAGATAACCATCGCAAGAATGAAGAGTTCAAGTTTATTCTAGACTGCTGGATTACTGTGGTGGGCGGTGAAAATTCAGCAAGTCCTCTGATTTTTTGATTATGTTTATGTAAAAAAGTTTAAGTCTTTCAAATCCAAAAGGTCTAGTAAATTCCTGGCAAAATTTTAAAAAACCTTTGCTGTTGGTGCAAGCTAATTAAGGGAGTTTCAACTTTCTTATTTTTAATTTACCTCTACTGAAGCCCGGGTTACTGCCAGTCATTATTGATAATATATTGAGAGAGTTAATGTATCCCCTGATTTCTAGGAATTGGAAATAGATTGTTTGAGAGGCTACCATTTCTATACCTAAGATTAAGTCCCAAGGAGGATGCTATGTGATTTTAGTAAGGGAGTTCATTAACCCCGAATTTCTATAAGCCCGAGATATATAGACATTCACTGACAGAGATGAGATGGAGATCATTGTTGGATCTCTAGACATTGACTTTAGGATTACATTTTGGTGAGGGGCTGGTGATGCAATTTTAATAGCACTTTATTTTGTTGATTATAGTTATAGTAATAAAAGTTAAGTATTAATTAATCATAGAGAGTGATCTGAGCTTAAGATTGCCTTTGGCAAATTAAGTAGTATTGTGATATAGTCACTCAGATCCCTCTTGTCTAATTCCCGTTTGTTTTGCAAGTTCTGTATAATGTAACAGTGAGTCACATTTCATTTTATCTTTTTTATATTCTTTATTTTTTTAGATTCTTACAGACTGCTAAAAAACTGATGCAAAACAGTAGCTGACTGTTACCCTTAAACAGAAATAATGCAGCATCTGCAACTGTGTTACCCTTAAATAGAAATAATGCAGCATCTGCAACTGTGTTAAACTTAAATAGAAATAATGCAGCATCTGCAACTGTGTTACCCTTAAAAAGAAATAATGCAGCATCTGCAACTGTGTTACCCTTAAAAAGAAATAATGCAGCATCTGCAACTGTGTTACCCTTAAATAAAAATAATGCAGCATCTGCAACTGTGTTACTCTTAAAAAGAAATAATGCAACATCTGCAACTGTGTTACCCTTAAATAAAAATAATGCTGCATCTGCATTCGGCGACCCTCTGTTATTCCCCTTGTAAATATAAGAATAAACGGACTGCTTGTTGTCATTCTCCCTGATGATAGGCTGTATCCACACATAGTATGATACGGTCAGCATTATATTATACATAGTATGTACGATCACTGATCTAAGATCCATTGCTTTTATTAAGCAAAGCCAAATAAATATAGATAAGACGTAAAATTGTTGGCCAAGTGCAAATATTTCCCAGTGCAATAAAGTAAAAGACTTGCGCCGCACACGCACGGTTTTCCTGTTTCTATTCTTCTATTACACAATGGGTCACATTGAATTTAATCAGTGTTTTATCATTTTTCTTTTACAGAATGCTTAAAAAAACGGAGAAATAGCTGACTGTATAATTGTTATATCAAAATAATGGGGCATCTGCATTGTGCCATCCCGCCGTTATTCCTCCTGTAAATGCAAGAATAAACTGACAACTGGGTGTTACCCTCTTACATGTCAATAAGGTGTGTCCCTACATAGTATGATACTGTCAGCACAGATTGGGCAATTCCTAGATTATACACAGTATGTATAGTCACTGATATAAGACATACTGCTTTCATTTAGCAAAGTTGCCTATCTCTGGTTTAGTAATAATAATGAAAAAAATAAATTGTCGGACAAGAGCAAATATCTCCCAGTGAAATACCGTACGAGGCTTGCATTGTTTACATACTTAATTTTTTTTTTTTTTTGAACAACGACTCCCGTTTCATTTTTTTTTTTCTTTTTAACACATGATTTTACTAACTTCTAAAAAATATTGATACACAGAAATAGCTGACTGTATAACCCTTAGATAGGAATAATGGCGCATCTGCATTGTGACATTTCTCCATTATTCCTTCTGTAAATGCAAGAATAAACTGACAACTGGGTGTTACCATCTAACCTGTCAACAAGGTGTGTCCTACATAATATGGTACTTTCAACTCAGATTGGACAATTCTTAGATTATACACAGTATAGTATAATCACTGATCTAAGATCCACTGCTTTTATTTAGCAAAGTTGCCTGTCTTTGGTTTAAAAACAATAATAGTGAGAAAAAAATTAATTGTTGGACAAGAGCAAATATTTCTCAGCGCAATAAAGCAAAAATATTAGGGTATGTTCACACACCATGTTTGGATCTGATTTTGGATCCGAAAATCGCATCTAAAAACGCAGCGTCAATCAGATCCAAAACGCATGGTGCGTGTTTGGATGCATTTTGGCTGCAGCAGGATTGCATCCTGTAGTTTTAAGTAGGGCTCCTGCGTCTTTCGGGTCAAGAATAATTCTCTGAACGGATCCGAAAGACGCATGTAAAACATGCATCAGCGATCACTCGTCTGAACGCCGATTCGTGTTTTACATTGAAAGCAATGTAAATCCCACTGCACATTGCTAGATGCGCGTTTGGGCCCGTTTAGGGTCCACTGGACAGATCCAACCACGCATCTAATAACGTCAGTTCACACGGACTCCACACGCCGTGTGAACCTACCCGTATGTAGAACATATAGTGTTTTACCATTTTTTTTTTTAGTACAATTAACAATGGATCAGGTTTAGTTTTATCAGTGTTTTATCGTTTATACATATGGTTTCACTGACTGCTGATATACAGAATAGCTGACATCTTCACAAGAAGCAATAGGAGTATGGACACAAAGAAGTTTAGACAGAACCACACAGAGATGTGAAGAGCAGGAGCTGAACACAGATGTGTTACCAGAGAGAACTCAATGAGCCTTAGACTCTGCCAGAGCAATAAACACAATGCAGGGCTATTTTGGGAGGCTCCACTATGTCACTGGCTCCAGCTGACCTGTAGGGAGCTTATGAGGTGTTAAATATGACACCATATGACTAAAAGGTCCCAGGTCATCACCTTGCCGGGCACTAGCCTGCGACCCTCCCCGCCTGATACAAGCCTAGTGCCAAGTAACCCTCAGTCCTCTAAACACAGATGTGGCAGGTGAATGGGCGAGTTGTGCCATGCCTTCCTTCTAATTACAACGGCGGGTATTCCCTAATCGGCATTATACATTAATAACGCCAGCATCACTCTCACACTAGTAGAAATAACTGGGATTCCTCATCAATTCCTCCAGGCGTCACCCCCGCTGTCAAAGGTCACATGCCGAAAAATAATAAGAAAATGCAAACGTTTCCTTAGCAGAAAATATTATCTTCTTTCCTCTTTTCCGTGTTTTTTTTATGGAAAGAGATTCTGCCAGTTCGTCCAGAAAAAAAAAAAAAAGAAGAAGTACTTTTAAAATGAGATTATGCACCTTCAGGGTACCATTAGGAAGTTTTACTGTACTGAGATGACATGAAGGCTCTGGAATTAATATCCCCGAGATGTTTCAAACCTGCAATAGCAATTATTGTACTACGTGTCCCTGGATAAATAATAGGGCCATTCAACTAATTAGCTACAATGATTTCAGCTCCCTGTAAATTCTGTCTCACTCGGCCATAAAAATAACACAGGGAAACTTTCTGTAACAAACTTGTGTCACCAAAGACTTCCATTATTTAATTCACAATGTGTGCGCTCAGGGTGCTATGGTTACGGGATCAGACATTTGCAAAATCAGGTCTGTGAAATAATACGGTGAGAAGAAAAAGCCAGTGAGGATGAACACATTTGCAGCAATGTCCACACTCGAAACCTATACAAAGATTCAGATATCCAAGGTTTACAGCGGTGTCTTAGCAGGATCCCCTACCTGACACTACCTAACACTGTAATCCCTATACACAATAATGTAAAATGGGAAGTTTTTATTTGTTTAGTAGGTTAGTTCTGGGTAGCAGAATTAATTAAAGCAATAAACTTAAAGGGGTTTTCCAAGACTTTTAAAAACCTCCCTACCACCTCCCACTACTTACCTCTCCTATTACCACCATTCCAGCAATATCAGAGCTCTAGTGTCTCTCCTCCCCTCTGGTCCCTCATTGATGACATCATACTTACCTCTCCTATAACCACCGTTCCAGCAATGTCAGAGCTCAAGTGTCTCTCCATTCCTTTGGTCTCTCACTGATGACATCATACTGACCTCTCCTATTACCACCGTTCCAGCAATGTCAGAGCTCTAGTGTCTCTCCTCCCCCGGTCCCTTATTGATGACATCATACTTACTGGCCTATAACCACCCTTCCAGCTATGTCAGAGCTCAAGTGTCTCTCCTTCCCCGTGGTCCCTCACTGATGACATTATACTTACCTCTCCTATTACCACCGTTCCAGCAATGTCAGAGCTCCAGTGTTACCTCTCTCCTGATCCGTCACTGATGACAGCACGTTCATGGATCACATGATGATGTAGCCAATCACTGACCTCAGTGGTCACACACTGTACATGTAGAACAGTGGTAATTGGAGAGGTAAGTATGTGGGAGGTGGTAGGGAGGTTTTTAAAAGTCTTGGAAAACCCCTAAAAAGTCTTTTTCCATGAAGTAAAATTGAAGTGGGAAGCGTGCAAATTACATAATAAACATTTTCACCATTCATCATTATTAAAAATTCTGGACCGTTTTTGTCTTAGCTGCTTCTTTAGTGATCCATTGTTTACATTTTGTCTCCAGGGGATACGACCAGGGCTGAGAGCTTCTCAGTCCTGGTCGTACATGCTCTGACATCACCTCTCCTCTCAGGCAGCTACTGAGTGTTCAAACCCCAGGTGCTGTCATTCTACTCCTGTCCTCTGTCCTCCTAAGTAATTAGTCAAGTGGTGCAAATAAATAAAATAAAAATAAATAAATAAACCTCAATGAGGTCTGTGCATTGATAAAGAGTAAAAAATCCCTGCAGGGATTTGAACCTAGGACCCTTGTGCTGTGAGGCAAAAACCTTACTACTGAGCTACATTGTAGCTACTCACAGCTCTATAAACAGACCTTTCTTTGACTAGAGAGAAGAAAGGCAAGGTGATGTCATCCTGCTGGGTCACATGATATGCAATTCAAACAAATCACACACGCCCCCTTCTGAGCACACAGAGCTGAAGAGCTGGATGCACGAGGTATGAGAGGAGATCGTGGCAAAACCCCTTTAAGATGAACCCATTAATAGCAATTCTGATCTCTTTAAGCCAATTTCTGGCATAGCCTTATACCTTATGTACCCCCATATCTGTGCTCTTTGCTACTTATGCTTGAGCTGCGGATATATACTCAAAAGAAGAATGAAAAGGGGCCTTCTGTTTTTTTCTTTTTTTTGGCTTCGGCCAAACAATGTCACCGCTGCAGCCGTCATGTAGCAATGCCCAGCGGAATTGTTCAGAGACTTGACGGTGACATCAAACAGCGTCACATGAACGCTGCAACAGCGATGTTTTGTTCGGCCACTGCAAACAAAAAATCTGGACGCAATTACTGGAGCAAACGGGAGTTGTGAGACAATTTTCTTATTTTCTTCCACCCGGAGCTAAATATTAGACATTAAAAAGATAGCGTGGATAATTCTTTTAGCGATTGCTAAAATATACAGAATAAAATAGATATGTAAAAGACAAGGACAATTGTGATGTGTACATGTAACACTGTTACCGGCACCTAGCATACAAAATATTCATCAGAAGAAACTTTATAACATTAACAATGATACAAATGCTGCAACACGACTGAGTGGAGAGGAAATAAAAAAAAAAAAACCCTCCCCTATCCAATTGCATTAATTGGAAGATGAAATCTGATTGGTTTATATTTGAAATCCATTGTTATTATACAGAGTTTTTCTCTACAAAATTTTCTTAAAAAATGTTAAAGTAAATGACATATGCTTTGCTATAAGGAAATCATAGCAAGTGTTGGAAGCATCTGCCATTACACACAGACGCAACTAATGTGGATGCCACAGTGTGCAGCACTAGTGACAGAAGCAGAGACACCTACTGAACAATTGGTCATCACTTCGGCTATGCGTTAATTATAACTGCGGACAATTCCACGCTTGCTATCATGAACTCGTTTTTCGTAGAACAAGGTCAAACTTCACTAAGGGCGAGATGTCCGAAAATTGGCAGTGCGACATCAGTTTTTAGGTGCATTAAATAAGTGTAAAGTGCCCAGAAATTCCGACCCTATCAAAAATCTGGCATCAGCTATACCTTGCACAGTAAACCTAATGCGCCTAAAAGTGATGCGCTGTGCGCCTCCATAACGAAATGCGCCTATTGAGGCGCATAGCACATCATTACAAGTGTATATGTGTTAGGCGCATTTCATATACTTGTAATGATAAGCTATGCTCCTCCGTGCACGATGTGCCTCCATAGGGGCATTACATATGCTTCCAATGAAATGTTTTGTGCCGCGATTAGCGCAAATCGCGGCACATAGCATATCATTAGAAACGTATGGTATGCCCCCATCGAGGCACATCGCGCACAGAGGCGCATAGCTTATCATTACAAGTATATGAAATGCGCCCAACACATACTTGTAATGCGCCTAACATACACTTATAAAATGTGAAATGCGCCTAACACATATACACTTGTAATGATGCGCTATGCACCTCAACAGGCGCATTTCGTTATGGAGGCGCACAGCGCATCATTTTTAGGCGCATTACAATGTGTCGGTCCCGGTATAGTTTTGGTGTTCGACCGTTCAATTTACATCCAAAATATGGCGTCAAAAGAGGTTTTAGCGCACTATAACCAAAAAAACTGGCGTTGGCGTGTTGGGAGATGTCGCCCTAAATGTTCTCAATTATTTAAAAAGTTAAAAGAAAAGCTTTGGGGCCCATAGGATGGCAATCGTGAGATATCAAGACCATGTAAGTTTGCTTTTGTTGTGTTGAGGATTGTGAAGATTGACAACTCTCGTTACAGCATATAAAACTTACAACACAATGTGCTTTTTGTCTAGACGCCAAAAAATAATGCAATTTTTTTTTCCTTTTGGTGGTACAGTATAAACCACTTTGCACCTTGCCCTAGGAGCTAGCAACTGATTTGGGGTATGTTCACATGTGGCAGACACTGTGCAGTATCTTTAGGCTACAATCCACACTTTTTCCATTATGAGCTTTTACAGCTTTTACATATAACTTAAAAAATACAAAAAGTCACCATAAAAGTATTAAAACATAGAGAAAAAACCCTCTTACCCTGCTTATTGGATATGTGCTAATTTTTAAAAGCAGAGTGAAAATAGGGATGTGCGAATAAAGGGCAGAATTTCTACTACAAAAAAAAAATCACGATGTGAGTATTAGGTGATGTGCTTGACTACTGCTACAATTTATATTCTGTCCACCAAGGGCCACATGTCTGAAAACTGGCTAGGTCTAAAACTCACTGTTGCCCATAGCAACCAATGAGAGCGCCCCTCTCATTTCATATAGTGCTCTGGAAAAATGAAAGGGGCGCTGATTGGTTGCTATAGGCTCTGATTGGTTACTATGGGCAACAAAGTGAGTTTTAAAGGGGTTGTCTCACTCCATTGATACATCTTACCTCAGTCCTGTTTTCTTGGTTTCACTTTGAATTCAGGGGCGTGTTTACTGGCTTCTACTAGGCTGCAGCACAAGCAAGGTCTGTAGCTATAGCAACTAGTGTTGGCAGCCTATCATGAGAGATTGAACAGGTCTGTAGCTATAGCGACCTGAGGAGCTGATGCAGCCCATACAAGAGGGGATGTCTCAGAATAAGTAGGACACTGTTAATGGACACATATTGCAAAGTGACTTGATCTTGCAAGATCTTTAACATAAAAAGCAATACTTGTAGTGATACAACCCCTTTAAACCTAGACAGTTTTCATACATGTGGCCCCAGAGTAAGAACAGTCAAAACCATAGTTGCCAACTTTTGAAAGTGGAAAAGCAGGAGATTGAAGAGGGCACGCCCATCTTGTTGGTGTGCCATGCCCCTTCAAAAAGCCACACCCATTCCACCTAACTGCATAACGGTTGTGGAAGACAGCCAGGCAGATGCCCCACAAGCCAGGAACTGCCCTTCTCGCCAGGTAGTAGCCCCCCATACCCAGGTAGTACCCCTTACAGACCCGAAGAGGCCCCCCCTGGTGTTGCCAGGTATAGGCCCCCTTTGGCGTAGCCAGGTAGTTGCCGCCTTTGTTGTAGCCAGGTAGTTGCCCCCTTTGTTGTAGCCAGGTAGTTGCCCCCTTTGTTGTAGCCAGGTAGTTGCCCCCTTTTGTTGTGCCAGGTAGTTGCCCCCTTTGTTGTCCCCCGGTAGTTCCCCCCTTTTGTTGTGCCAGGTAGTTCCCCCCTTTGTGTAGCAGGTAGTTCCCCCCCCTTTGCAAAATAAAATAAAAATAAAACCCATTTAAACTGAAGGCCCCCCTGGTCGTCCAGTTCCAGACTTCTCCGGAAAACCCGACCGCCCTCGCGTGCAGGGGGGTGGTGAGCGCGCATCACACCCCTGCGCGTGATTGTATGTCAGTGCAACCAGCGTGTAAACAGGGGGAGAAGGGGAATGATCCTCCTGCCCCCCCCCCTTTTTTTGGGCCTGAAGGGAGCGCGCAGTGCTGATGATTGCGGCTGCACCCACACAAGTCGTGCATGCCGGGGGGTGAGCGGCCGCTTTACCCGCCTGTAGGATGGGCCCCCGGCGGCCCGTTGTCATTTAAAAAAACCCCCCTCCCCTGTGGCCGCGGGGGTTCGCCAACTCTGCCGGGTGGCGGGGGGAGCCCCCATTGCGGGACCCCCCCAAAAGCGGGGGAGTTTGGATGTATGGTCAAAACCAAACATTCATAGAAAAAAAGCTACTTAGTGACACAGGTGTGGGGGGCCTGCTCAAAAGAAGCTTAAATTTATTGGGTGTTGGGCGAATGAAGGGTGAGGGGCCGAGTTTAATAATGCCAGCCTTTTCCTACAAAAAAGTGGTGAACCGGCCACCCAGCCCATTTTCTATATACAGGAGTGCCTGTGCATGTAAAAAAGGGATGTGTAACGTTTTCTTGGGGACAAAAGGTTTATGTTTTTCTATCTATGGATCCAACAACAACCTTTATATGGAATTAGAGAGGATACTCGTGGAGGGTTTAGGAGGGGGGCTTTTACACACAGAATTCAAATTTATAAACCCTTCTAATCCCCAAAAAACCGGTTTCTTTCGCCCCCCAAAACCTAAGGGTTGTCCCCGCTTAAAGGCGACCCATGTTTTCGGGGGTGGGATCAATTACGCAAAAATGTGGGATTTATATAGATAACATCTTACAGGTTTTTGTAATTCAGCCTTTTTATAAAGGATACTTTGACCCTTTTGCGTAGTTAGATGGGATTACTGTTTTAAAGAAGTATTTGGGTTCTATAGCGTTGAAACCCTATATGAAATTTCCCCCACGAGAGAGGGACCCAGGTGGTTGAATTTTTTTTTGTCCACAAGAAGTATAGAATTTCAGGCCAAATGTTTTTTTATTAGACGCTTGTTTTTTTGTCCCTACGATAATTATTTTGTCTTTGCAAAAAGCCCCTTCCACCGCTGGGGGGACTGCAAGGGGGAGCTCTTCCCGGCCCCCTGGTATGAAAATTTGTTCCTGGCGGTGGGGGAGGCTACCTTGGGTATCCCAACCGGGAGATGATCAGTGGCCCCCCCAGATTTTTTTTGGGGGAGGTACTTTTGAAAATATCATTCTCTGGGAGGGTAAAAAGATGTAATTTTGAGGAGTTTGTTGTACAACCCCCCCAAAAATATATCGGTATGCACTTCACTTTTGAAATGCAGGAGGATGTTTCCCCTTTCGGGATGTTCTTATCTTAAAAGATCTAAAAAGGTATTTTCTAAGTTGTATAGGAACCCACGCAAAAAACAGTTTGTACCTTGGAAAAGTTCCCACCCCATTACCCTGTAAAGAGGAATCCCAAAAGGGTAAATTTCTGAGATTTTAAGGAAACTGCTCCGAGACGGGACTTTAGGAGACTTGGTATGTTGAGAGAGGATTTATTTCGGGGATATCCAACAAAAGTCCTGGTTTCGTTTTAGGCTGCACGAAACAAAAAAGGCACTCTTTTAAGGGTAATCCAGGTAGAAAAAAGAGAATAAAATAGAAGACGTATAGTTGGGGCAAACCTTTGTGACGAAACAAAATTTTAAAATTCCTCAAAAATAGGGGCTTTTTGAGTTGGACCAGGATTAAAAAGGTACCCCCTCACCCCTGAAAATTTCGGAGAGGCAGATCTATTAGGTAGACCTTACCCATGGCCCCCCCCCCCCCCCTTTAACCCAACCCCCCCCCCCCCCCCACAAGGCACTTGGTTAAAAAGGGAGGAAACGTTGGGTATTTTCAAATGTGGGGGATGTGTACCCGTCCATACGTACAGCAAATAAATTTTCCAAGTGCCTAATTGGAAGAAAATTTTTTTATCGTGATTTTGCAAATTGTAGCCAAGGAAGGAGGGGTCTTTTTGTGTAATCCCCTGCCCCACTCAAAATTCTTTTGGGAAAAACAAAGAGAGTATTTAAAAGAAGGGTGGGGGTGAACATTGGGGGAAAATACGAAATAGAAAAGACCGCCCCTAGCTCGACATGTGTGGGAACATATAATGGTGAATGGGAATCTCTCGTTTTTTTATTTTTTTGGGGTTGTGGGGAAAATCCCCAGAGGGGGGAAAGGGGGAAAAGGATCCTGGTAAAGGGGGCCCATGGATTTACCCTATGGATTTGTTCAACCAAAGGGCTGAATGGATTTGCAATTTGGTTTTTTTATAGATTGGCTCTATCTTTGGGCGTCTGATTGTTTTCTTGTTCGCACCTTCCTAGGGACCCCTATTTTTCTTTACAAGTCTGAAACCCCAAAGAAATGTTCAGTGTCATATTTTTAAAATTTTTATTATATTTATTGATTATTCAGCTTTTTAATCCTTTCAGGAGGCAATGAATTTTGTACCCCGAAGTTTTTTTGGCCCTGTTCTAAACCCGTGTTAATTTACATGTTTTGGTATATAACATTTGCCTGGGAAAAAAATTACAGATGTCCGCACATTGTCTTTTTTTATTATATTTTTAAAGGCTAATGAGGTGGTGTTTAGGAAAAAAGTACATTTGCAAGGGGGTTGGGCACCCTACAAGGGTCAGTATATGTAGTTGGGGTATACTTGAAATCTAACGAACTTTTTTTAGGCCCTGGCGTGATCCCAGGGTTTGGGGAAAGGATATGTCTTGTGTTCCCGTTTTTCATGCGCGGCATTGTTTTGAAAGCCGGGTGCGTGTGGTCTGGGGGCTTTTCGCCATTTGGGGTGTCGTTTCCGGGTTTTTTAACCGGGAAAGGGAAAGGATTTTATTACGGACATGGCAGTTGAACATCCCCGGAACGCCGGAAAAAACCTGAGAGGAAAAAGAACACATTGCTAAGGGGGCCCCGGAAAGGGTTTTTGTTATTAATTTTTTTGTAAAAAACTGGGAAAAATTGTTTTTACATTTGCGGGGCATTTAAGAAATAAAAAGGGGGCAGCACAATTTTTTTGTATCCCTTTTATCTTGGGTACGTCTAAAGGGCTGCGGGGGAACTTCGAATTAACCTGGCAGCACTTAAGTAAGTATGTCCACTTATCTAATCTGAAATGGAAATTCATGTGTTGTTGATATGCGTTGTATATAGCGTTTCTTTTTCACAGTGAGGGAAATTTGATCCCCCGTGAACCCCAAAAAATTGTTTTGGGGGGAAACGGCGGGTAGTGGGAAATTAAAGGTGTTTTTATAACACGATGTAGGAAATTGTCTGTCTTTTAAGCGGAGGGGTCTTTTTTCGGGGCGATTACCCACTGGAAGATAGGCACAGTAAAAATTGTATCATCTAGGATGTTGGGTAATTTATGGGTTTCGATATTAATTTTTTAGATAGTCTTGTAAAAGTTTGTTTTAAGGGTTATTTTTTGCAGTGATATTTGGGTATAAATCCTCTGTTCATATAGAATTTGTATTTTCTTTTAAATGCCGTGAGTGCCAAAATGGGGGTAAAAAAAGATCACATAAAGCGGGGTTATTCAACAAAGGGTGATAAGCTCATGTTTAAGGCTTGGTAGGGGATACGTGTGGAGGTCCATTGCTATTTTTTCTTTGTTTCTGCTTGATGTATTGTTATTGTACCCCTCTCCCTTTTATTTTTTTTTGCAATATATGTAGAAATTAAATTTTTTTAAAAAAATTTTTTTACTTAACATTTGGGATGTTTTAAAAAGGACAAAATTTGGCGCTCATTTTCTGCTATTTGGGGGCTTAATATGGGGGATCAGTTTAAATTAGGAACTTGGATTTTGCTGTCCTTGCGCGACAAAACGATGTGTGGGGAGATAAGTGAGTCAAATTTTTTTAGGGCAAATAGCGCCGGTAAGAAGGTAATGGGGGAGTGGGCCGCAACCCCTCCCGCACGGGGGTAGCGAGTATTAGCGAAGCTCCCCAAAACCACGAAAGTACTGCGTGTGAAAAATACCCCCTTAGACCTGTACTCACCATGTCCTTTATTTGTCATATAAAGTAAATATAATATACAATTATTCTTATTTTTTGTATAGGGATCTGACAGCTTTGTCACACAGGCACTTATGTTCCATCAGTGACTCATTTATGTGCCTTCAGGATTTTTAAAACATTTTTTGAAGATTTTTTTGGAAAAAGTCCCCAACAAATATATATTCTTAAATTTTTTTATATCCAAATAATTTACTTTTTTCTTTTAAAAAAAAAAAAAAAAAGTTTTAAATAAACTCCCCGGATCCCTTAATTTTTCATTAATTTACTTAAACTCCGGTCTTTTTTTGAAGATAAAAGGTTTTTTTAAAGTAAATAACCCACTTATTGCAAAATAAGTTAAAGTTGGCCCACATGTGATTTTTTAATTTTATGGGTATTGGGATAACTAAAATTAAAAAAAAATCTGAAATTTTAACGTGATAGCAATAAAAAAACCTAAGAATAACAACAACAAAACGTTGAACCCAAGGAATTGTGTAAATGGTTACATAACCTGCAGAAAATATTCCAGATGTGCACTTGTTTAATTCTTTGTTTACTCCACCATGTACAAAATGATATTGAATAATTGCAGGGGGGATCATTTTATTTTTAGAAAGGAAACAGATTGAGGGGTCTGCAGTAAATTTTAATTATAGGAAGGGTGGGGAACGGCGGGAAATCCTGCAGTTGAGAAAGAATTTTTCTCCCCCCCTTAAACACATAAAAGGTGAATGTGATGCCGGATTTTCTATGTTGGCTGGGATACCCCCCCTTCCCTTTAAACAAAAAGGGTTTGAAAAAGTGAGGTTAGAAAAAATAAAATTTTGTTGGGGGTGTTGGAAAGGAGGTGCACAACCCCTAACCCCAAAAGGGTGCAGGCAACTTTCTTTAACTTTTCCATATGACACACTGACTATTGTGAACATTCCCAATATTTGTGAGAGGATAAGTCATTCATTAGGGGTTTTTAACTAAACCCGAAATTTACTAAATTTTTAATAGCAATCTGATTTTTTTTCAATTTTGACATGAAATCAGAATAAACCTTCCCCGTTTTAGGTCAATTGGGAACCAAAATTATTTATATTTGCCAAATGCCAGAATAATATGAGAGATAATTTTTAAGGCATTTTTATTACTTTCAAAAATCAAATACATTTCATTAGTATTTGGTAGCATTGCTATTAAACTTTAGGACTTGGGTCAAATGTTTTGGATCCTTCCACAAGCTTCTCACAATAGTTGGTAGGAATTTTGGCCCGTTCCTCCTGACAGAACTGGTGTAACTGAGCCATGTTTTCAGGTCACCTTACTTGCCCCTGCCTTTTCAGTTTTGCCCATAAATTTTCAATAGGATTGAGATCAGGGCTTTGTGATGACCACTCCAAAACATTGACTTGGTTCTCCTTAAACCACTTTGTAGCCAGTTTGGCAGTATGCTTCAGGTCATTGTCCATTTGGAAGACCCATTTACACCCAAGCTTTATCTTCCTGGCTGATGTCTTGAAATGTTGCTTCAGTATTGCCACATAATCTTCTTTCCTCATGATGCAATCTATTTTGTGACGTGCACCAGTCCCTCCTGCAGCAAAACAACCCCACAGCATGATGCTGCCACCCTCATGTTTCACAGTTGGGACAGTGTTTCTGCTTGCAAGCTTCTCATTTTTTCCTCATAACGATGGTCATTATGGCCAAACAGTTCAATTTTAGTTTTGTCAGACCACAGGACATGTCTCCAAAAATGTAGGTCTTTGTTCCTGTGTGCATTTGCAAACATTAATCTGGCTTTTATATGTTTCTTTTGGAGTAATGGCTTCTTCCTGGCAGAGTGGCCTTTCAGCCCATGTTGATACAGTACTTGTTTCACTGTGGATGACACAATCTTACCAGCTTCCACCAGCATCTTCACAAGGTATTTTGCTTTTGTTCTTGGGTTGATATGCACATGTTGGACCAAAGTACGTTAATCTCTGAGGCACAGAACCCTTCTCTTTCCTGACCAGTATGATGGCTGGACAGTCCCATCTTGTTTGTACTTGCATATACTTGTTTGTACAAATGAATGAGGCACCTTCAGGTATATGGAAATTGCACTCAAGGATGAACCAGACTTGTGCAATTCCAAAATTCTCTTCCTTATATCTTGGCTGATTTCTTTAGACTTTCCCTTGATGTCACACACAGCAGCAGTGTGTTTCTGGTGTGAATTAAAATACATCCACAGGTGTCTCTAATTAATGCAGATGTTGCCAATAAACCAATCAGAAGCTTCCAAATATATAACATCATCATATGGACTGCCCCAAACTGTTTAAAGGCATAGTAATCCTAGTGTGTGTAAACTTTTGACTTTGCAGGAAGTAATAAAAATGCCTTAAATTTTCTCTCTCTCATTATTTTGGCCTTTGGCAAATATAAATAATTTTGGTTCCTAATTGACCTAAAACGGGAAAGGTTTATTCTGATTTCACGTCAGATAGTGAGAAAAACATGCAGATGTGTCTTTTTATAAAGTGTATGTAAACGTCTGGTTTCAACTGTATTTCATTAAGGCTTCATGCAGGAAGCCATATAGTGTCTGGGTCCTAATGTAAAGACCAATTTTTTACATCCACTCCATTTAGACTTAGGATCCAACTAGACATGTCAAATCCCACAAATGGACTGGAATCGTAGACTAGATCACTGAATACGGAAGTAGCAAGAAGCTAGTACGTGAGGTGAACCATGTCTTTAGCTCCCTAAGGCACCAGGGACTAAATCACCTTTGCCTACTGCCCCTTGCAAAATAACATCTTCCATAAATTAGCCTTTAGGAAAAACTTGACAATATAATTCTGCCTTACCATGACAATCATCACTGTAAAGGCATCACATCAAGAGGCTGCTTCTTGGCCCTGTAGCATCTAGCGTCTCTGTATCTTTTAAGGAGTGTTCCCATCTCAGACATTAATGGCATATCAATAGGATATACCATACATGTCTGACAGGTTTCGGCTCCCAACTCTGGTACCAGCACCTATCCTACCAGAATGTCTCTATGCATTTGCATAATACACTTAATTTTTTCCTATACAAATGAGCGGTGTGTTTGGCTGTACGCAGAACGCCAAAAAAATAGAATGGAGAATACCATGCAAGTGCGCTCTACTCTTGTTCTGCTAGGAGACTTTCAGGAGCCAGTTCTCATGACAGGTGACGGTCCCAAAATCATCGATATAACGTAAATGTCCGAGGTGGGAACGCCCCTTTAAGCCCCCCCTTGACCTGTCTCATTATATAGTAGCTGACTGGCAACACATTGCATATGGATTCCAATATAGTACAGAGAATAGGTGCACAGTTTAAGGCTTAGTTTACATGTGTTGAAGGTACAATTTGTAACTAACGTTAGACGTCCTGTTGGGAATGACAGAAAAATATAGTGCATCAATTTTATTTTTATCTCAACGACGGACACCATGGCGGAAACCCAACGGACGCATTGTCATTAATAGAGTCCGGCAGATGCTGTGGGAGTCCACCGTGAAACAGATCTCTTGGCTTTCGTTGTCACCTCTGTGCCACAGACTGTGAACCAAGCCTAAATTGGGACATTTCAGTGTGCCAGAAAGATAAACTAGAATAAGTAATGGATCAGCATCACCGTGAAGTAGAATCAGATTGTAATGCCCAATAGTAGTGGCTCTGTTCAAATATTTCTATCCCATTGCTTATATAGCGCCGATATCCTCCACCGCACTGTACTGACATTGACACCATTCACATCAGTCCTTGTGTCTTTTCAAGCTCATAAATTTAGTTTCTCCATTTCAGACACAATGCAACAGATTTCCTTAAGTTATTGATATGTTTTTAGATTGTAAAAGAAACCGGAGCAGCCACAGGAAACCCCCACAAACAGGAGGAAACCATAAAAGCTCCATGCAAATGTTACCCATGGTGGGATTTACATCCAGACCCCAGAGCTGCAAGGTAACATTGCTAACCACTGGGCTACCCTTCTGCCAATGACACTCTGGCTTCAACTACTAGAACTATGTAAAAACACCCAAGTATTTTATAGTATGTTGATCTTTTTGGATGATGGGGTCATACAATAGTCAACAAAACTGATCTTATGACTGCATGCTATACAAATCAGGTTACCTCTTCTTTTTCTCATTTCTGAAACTGGAAAAGTTCAATGACAAATATGCACTGAAAACAAGAATGGAATGGTTCTGCCTGTTCCCGGGAAAGCTTGTTGACAACAAATATGGTTTCTATTACAGTTCTCACAGGGTTCCTTGGAAGTAAAATCTTCCTAGTCATACAGTAAAACAACAAATCTGGACCCATTTGCTGTTCAGGAGCAAGTGAGAACATATCTGTAGGTTAGGCAAAAAAACATCCAATGGACCAGCACATGGCAATGATTAGTAAAGTCCAAAGTTTTATTTCAATCCAGAGATAAAAAGATACCTAGAGGCTCGGCGTCAAACAATGGACAATCTGATGCTGAACATTCGGATACATTTTATTTCTGGATTTAAAGGGAACCTGTCACCTAGTTTATGCCCCCCTTGCTGAGGACAGCATAGGCTAGTGACAGACCTGCTGTTTCCAGCGCTGTGCCTCTTATTCTGTAAGATGCTGCAGTTTTACAGTATTTAGTGCTCAAATCTTATTCATGAGCAGGTGTCAGCCCCACCCACTGAGTTATTCACATGTTTCTACCTATTCAAAATAATAGGTTTATCAGTTGAGGTGGGCGGGGCTAGCCTCAGGTGGGCGGGGTTTGAAAAAAACTGACTCTTTGAATGACTCTTCGAAAGACTCTTCTGGCTGAAACCTCAGATTTGAGCATTAAATACACGAAAACTACAGCATTTTACAGAATAAAGGACACAGCGCTGGAAACAGCAGGTCTGACACTAGCTTGTTCTGCCCTCAGCAAGGGGTGCATAATCTACGTGACAGGTTCTCTTTAAAACAAGGATATTCGGTTTAACCGAATCTACATTCACTTGGACTACGTGAATGGGTATGCTCGGGAGATTTTGCAGCACAAAACAGTGGACTAAATTATTACAAATATAGAATAGAACCTGAAGAAGTCGTTATAGACAAAACGCGTTGTTTCTGTGTTTTTTATGTAATAAATATCTTCTTAATTTAGGCCACTGTTTTGCGCTGTAAAATCTCCCGAGCATACCCATTCACGTAGTCCAAGTGAATGTGGATTCGGTTAATCCAAATATCCTTGCTTTAGTGTTTAACTCCACACCAGTGAGTGAGCTGCAACAGGCTACGTTCTATTTTTCTTGGTGTATCCGATATTGGATCAACTGCTCTGGATTCAGCAAACACATCGACGGTGGAAGTGCGGTCCTGGAAAGCTGTAGCCGGCAATCGCCATGGTATGTGGCAACTGACGGTCGGATACTACCTGTGTTTTATGTTTGGCGGAACAGAGAGCTGTGCCAGCCTGAAGCACAACTTTAGAAGGTTAGAGCACAACCTCTTTTCGATTATGTTATAATTGTGCTACACTACGGGAGCGCACGTTCTTTGTTTCTTACTTATTTCTTGATTTGAAATAAAACTTTGGATTTTACTATTTTTTGCCATTTGCTGGTGCATTGGACTTTATTTTCTATTCTTTTGCTGTTAAATTTTTGTGACGACATCTGAACTGTGCACTCAAATCAGGAGAGCTGGTTGTTTATCCCATTATTTTTTAACTTTGCATGAGAAAATCTCTATAACAGCAGTAATGATGACCACATAAAACGGAGACCATGATGCCAGAGCCATTAAAGAACATAGATGCTGCCCCGCTGACATATAAGGCGACGTGCCAGAATTGTGCATTTTGTGCCAAAAAATGGTTGTAGCCCTATATATGTATGAATAGTCGCACACCAAAACTGGGCGCAGTTTGCACCAGGCACGACTCATTTGAAAGCGCCTAAGTTATGTGCCTGAAATATGCTAGGAATGTGCCTAACATATGCTATGCTATGCAAGGTACACCACACGCCAGATTTATGATGGGTTCATAAATTCGGGCGCACTATACACTCATTTAATGTGCCTTAAAACTGCCGTGGCGGCGGCCCTTTTCCGACATGTCGCTCCATTGGGTCCCACTGAGGTGCCTGACATTTTTGTGGAAATGCAGTGTGTTCTTCTTCCTGTCAAACCGGAATGGAGCCTCTGATAGAAGTGTGAACACAGGCTTAGGCTTGGTTCACATCAGCGTTTGGCTTTCTGTTGCTCTATTCTGTATTCAGAATCAAACACGGGAAAGAACAGTCAGCTATTTATTTCAATGGAGATTTTAGGCTATGTTTACACAGCACAGAAATACAGTCAGATTTTCGGTGGTTTCAGTATTTTGAATCAGTATTTTGAGTCTGCTGAAAATCCAACGATACCCTGTGCTGCATAGATAGCAATGAAAAAACGGTGCTGTAGTCTATACAGCACAGGGTTTTGTTTTTAATACCAATGAGTCAAAAATCTGAGAGAATATGGCAACATGTTGCAAACTCCGCGGGACTGTGTTGGATTACCGTTGGATTCGTGTACACTCAATTGTACGGGCCGACGACAAATCCGAAAACCGACTGGCGGTTTTTACGCAAGTCAGTGGCAAAAACCATGGTCCTGTCGTGGACCAGCAATGAAAAAATGCCATCGTTTTGTTGTTTGCTGTGTGCACTTAGCTTTAGGCTTTCAGTTTGCTTCCCTTCAGTTACATCAGGTTTAAAAAAACAAACAAACAAAAAAAAAACCATAGGCTGCTGTGCTATTGCTTTTGTGGAAGGGGGGTGGGAAACAGACAGAAAGGACGCTTCCCTTTATTCACAATGAAAAACCGATACATGGGGATGGCAATCTGTTTGAATCCATGTTACATCTGTTAAACAGATCTGTTAATCTTTCCAGACAATTTCAGATATTTAATAAAAAATGTATCGTCTGTTTTAACTGAATTTAAATGATGCCATCTGAAATAAAAGTATACTTTTTTTTTTTTTTTTTTTTTTTAAGGATCCCTACAACCGATTAGTTAAAAAAAAAAAAAAAAAAAAAAAAAGCAGAAGACTGCACTTCCATTTGCATCGGGTTTTGTCCTTTTTTGACTGTAGATCCGTTCCATCCATTTTTAATGGAAAAATGCAGATGAGAATCCAGCCTTAGGCTGTGTCTACACTGCACAGCTTTACGATCGTATTTTCAGCGCTTTTAGGCTTTTAAAAGCACCAAAATATGATCGTTCCCGCAGCTCCATAGACTACAACAGAGAAGACGAGCTGTAGTCTCCACAGCTCGTCTTTTCTACAATCATCTTCTGGCGCCAGCGTATTATACAATGTGTGTAATACACCGGGACTTTTCGTTTTCTTGGCGTCTTCCCATACAATACGATTGTATGGGTGACGTTAAAAAAAAAAAAAAAAAAAAAGAGAAGTGACCGCGGATTTTTGCACAAAACGTGACAAAAAACATGGCCCTGCATAGGAAAAAAAAAAAAACAGCTGCTTTCTGACTTTTTTTGTCCGATGCAGTGTAGCCCTAGCCTTAGGCCATGTTTACACGGCACAGAACAAATCCCGATCGGCATTTGCTCTGTTTCTGGCACGAAAGGGGCCGGCTTTTCATCATGGTTTGCCGGTTCAAGCCCTTCATACCGACATGTTCATGTTCTGCCCAAAAACCGGGCAGAACAATGAAAAAACGCCCAGCGGAAAATTTTCCATTAAGGTCCGAGTTACAGACGACTTTCAAAACCGAAAACCGTCCGTAAAACCGTCTGAAAACCTGACCGTGGGGACAAGTCCTTAGGCTTCTGTTTGGAACCTCTGCTGCAGAGGTGAAACTGGAAGCCATGGGTCAGTTTCACATCGGACACCGTCACTATTTTTTCCATCATTCCCGATGGAACCTCCAACGCAGGTGTGAACCAGGTCTTAGTCAGCTTTCTTAGAAACAGGAATTAAGAAATGGTTACATTAGTTCATAACAGGAGGTAAGGAAATTTAAAAGATTTGTATTAAATCATCTTATTATTTTAGGTAGAAGAAGTCTGCACGCATTCCGCTTAGTCCAATGAGTTGATAGCAATGCATGCAAACTTCAATTTGTGTTTAAAATATTTGGGAATCCCTTTAAAGGCGTTGTCTCACTACAAGGATTGCTTTTTATGTTTAAGATCTTGCAAAAACAAGTCACTTTGAAATATATGTCCGTTAAAAGTGTCCTACCTATTCTGAAATATCCCCTCCGTATTGGCAGCATCAGCTCCTCAGGTTGCTATAGCTACAGACCAGAACAATCTCTCATGATAGGCTACCAGCACTGGTCGCTATAGCTACAGACCTGCCTTCTACTGCAGCCTAGTGGAAGCCAGTAAACATGCCCCTGAATTCAAAATGAAACCAAGAAAACAGGACTGAGGTAAGATGAATCAATGTAGTGAGACAACCCCTTTAATGGATCTGTAAACATATAGTTGGCCACTGTCAGTCACGGGCGTGCAGAGTAGCAGTCACTACCGGGCCCTGCAGTCTGAGGGGGCCAAAATCCCTTCTGCCACAGAAGGAGAGAGAAGCAGTCTAAGTGGCACATGGCAGCTGGGGGGCCCATTTCACTGTTTGCACTAGGGCCACGGAGCTTCAAGTTATGCCTCTGCTTCCAGTCTATGTATAAATCTGATTGATGAAATTTTTTTTCACCAAAGAGTTTTTTTTTTTTGCTTTGCCAAACATATACTGGGACATGCAATACATATTTACACCTGTGACAACTATGCCGTTTCACCGCACAATTTTTCCTTTTCCTGTATACGACTGACAAATGGTCCTAACTGAATGTGAACAAAGCCAAACGCTATTTAAGTAAATCTCTTCTAATTAACAGTAGAGTTTCATTTACAGAACACAGTGTCAGATCTCTATGGAGCCAGAAAAAAAGCTGCGCTGTGCCAAGGATAAGAAGTCCAAGAAATGTGCATCTTGGGAAGCGGACTCCATAAGGCAGGACCACCAAATGGTTATTGGAAAGAGAAAGCCCCTCTGACACAATCAATCGCCATGGAGTTCTCATGAAATGTCTGCGGCACGGAGAACAGACGAGTCGTGTTTATTATTGGGCCCAATGCCGATAACCTTGTGTTCCCGCTTTCAGAATCTCTGTATGCTTGTGTGCACTACAAACACTTATTAGGAGACATATAAACTAGCCGTAAACTAACTGCATCGCTCCACACTCTGTAGGAAGTTGTATGGTCAAGTATAGAGGTGGGAGAACAGATCAGCATATAGAAGACATGTCTGATTTATACACATGCCGAAAATAACTAAGATTCTCCTTGCTGCAACTAGGTGGCAGCAGATACATGTAGCAGGACTGTAAACTCTCACCTGAACCCCAGAAAGGGAGCAATGGGTATCGAGCACTACAGCAAAATACTAATATCCGATAATCACTTATTCATTGATATAGCGCCGCTATACTCCACAGCGCTGTACAGAGGTTGCCACTATTCATATTGGTCCCTGTCCCCAGTGACGGTCACAGTCTAGATTCCAGATTAACCTTTGAATATGGTTTTGGAGTGTGGGAAAAAAAACAGAGCACCCAAAGGAAACTTATGCAAACACAAAGAGAACATACAACCCGCCTGCAGATGCTGTCCTCGGGGGGGAGTTGAACCCAGGATCCAGTGCTGCAAGGAAAAGTGCTATCTGAAATGACTTCACTGACCCATATATACAGACCTGAGTGCAAGAAACGCGTTGAAATCTGTATTAGCCTATTTGCAAAATAAAACTGGCTCTACGTTAAAGAATTGATGTATGTGATTTTTTGAATCAAAAGAGCTAAATTTTCCCAATGTAAAACTGTTTGTAGCGCCTGTAGTAGCTCCAGGTCAAGATTTAACCCTTGGAAGGAATCCCTGGTTAGAATTAAGCTCCTCTGCATATATACAGACCTGGATTCATACACAGAAACTAATAAGAGGTAATGCGTTCTGTACACCTTGCTGTTTGTTCCTTATGACCTGAAAAGAAATGTGCCAAAAAATACAGAGGTTACATGACACGTGCCTGTAAGAGCTACCCCGTGACCCCCGAACATAACACCTTCGGCATTTTTTTTTATGCATTTCAGAGTTTGGCTGCTTATGTTGATGTTTGTGATGAAAGCCCGACAGTATATTAATACTTGTTGATGTTTTGTTCAACAATAAATGTGAATTATTGTTCATAGAAAAAAAAACATCCCCTAAAAATAAGTCTTAGCTCGTCTTTAGGAGCAAAAAATTAATATAAGACACTGTCTTATTGTAATGGAAGGACAAGTCTGAGGCAAAGTTCAGGTTGTAGCCTCCCTCATTTACCAGATACACCACCAAACCCAAACTCCTGTGCATCACAGTGATATTACACAGGCCCAGTCACTGAATCTTCACTGGTCCCTCAACTTATAATGTCAATATATTTCAGGATGATCACTGTATATTACAACCATAGCTCTATGGAAAACTGATAAATAGTTCTGAAGCCCAAAAATTTCACCGACATAATACAAAATGAAGAGTAAAGGCCGATACTAATCCAGATAAATCCAGCGCGTCCATCCATATAACATCAGAGAGAACTGCTGGAAGCTAGAAATCACTGTCTATATTTAGGGGCCCTCACCTGGTGCCCAAAGGAGCTGCTCATCCTGGGACATGTGAAAAACAGAACAGGAAATGTAGTACCACACTGTACTGTAGAGAGGCGCTACTAGACCACCAATCACTGCATGCACCACACTAATACATGTGACAGCAGTACAGGACATGTAATGCCGCACTGTACTGTAGAGAGTCGCTACTAGACCACCAGTCACTGCATGCACCTCACTTATACATGTAAGTGCAGTACAGGACATGTAGTACCGCACTATACTGTAGATAGAGACCCTACTAGACCCCCAATCACTGCATGCACCTCACTAATACATGAAAGAGCAGTACAGGACATGTAGTACCGCACAGTACTGTAGAGAGGCGCTACTAGACCACCAATCACTGCATGCACCTCACTAATACATGTAAGTGCAGTACAGGAAATGTAGTACCGCACTTTACTGTAGAGAGGCGCTACTAGACCACCAATCACTGCATGCACCTCACTAATACATGTAAGAGCAGTACAGGACATGTAGTACCGTACTGTAGAGAGGCGCTACTAGACCGCCAATCACTGCATGCACCTCACTAATACATGTAAGTGCAGTACAGGACATGTAGTACCGCACTATACTGTAGAGATACGCTACTAGACCACCAATCACTGCATGCACCTCACTAATATATGTAAGTGCAGTACAGGACATGTAGTACCGCACTGTACTGTAGAGAGACGCTACTAGACCGCCAATCACTGCATGCACCTCACTAATACCTGTAAGTGCAGTACAGGACATGTAGTACCGCACTGTACTGTAGAGAGGCGCTACTAGACCACCAATCACTGCATGCACCTCACTAATACATGTAAGAGCAGTACAGGACATGTAGTACCGCACTGTATTGTAGAGAGGCGATACAGACAGCCAATCACTGCATGCACCTCACGAATACAGATGTTTTACAAGTAAAATGTTCATGATAATTGGATCAGTGTCTAGGACATTGTTTCTATAAACCAGACTCAACATACAATGGTCTCTCCTGGGACATTATATGGTGAAAATATTGGATCCTGAGGCCTCTGTAACTTGAGGGACCACAGTATGTGACATAGTGCTATGTCCAGAATCTTGCGCAGGAAACAGCCTACACATTTTAGCAATAATTTGATTTCCTCAGATTTCCTCATTGCAGCCTGCTCTTTTCCTGTAAACCTTCCTCTCAATTCTGTATAGTAAGTATTGTTAAACTGGCAACCTCCTATTAAAAGTGTAGCCTCAATGTTGGCTCAACAGACCTAGACACATTCTATAAAGGGGTTGTCCATTTTCATTCAACCTGTTAGGTAGTTCTGAGTTAATAGAGGCCCTTGTTCCGGAACTTCATTTCTTCGTCAGACTGGAAAACAACCACAAATCACGTCCATCATGCTGAACAACCATTTGCTCTGAATGGGCAATATGTAATGCTTCATTTCTCCTGTGGTGGCGCTGCTGGGATGCCAAACACTTAGGGCCACATGTATCAGAGCCCGAGAACTAGCGCAGCTCCGTTCACTATATTTTAACCAGGCGCACTCCAATATCAGGCACATTACAGAGCGCCCGCGGCACTTTGTAATGCACCTGACATGGGGGGGGGAAGGAGGGGTGCTGGAGGCGTGTCGCACTACAACTGTACGATGCTACATATTTATAGCTTCAGTACGACAGATCCAGGTGCCATACTGCTGGGACAGGTAGAGCACGTTAAAAGTGGTTTACCTGAGCCAGAAATGTTATGTTTATGCTACAAAGCACTAAATCTTTCTACACTACTACTGTGCGCAAAAAAATGGTGCCTGGGTGCCAAAAATCATACATGCCGCCCTTAGTGCCAGGTTTCCCCATAGATCCCAGCAGGGGAACACTTCATGGTTAATTTATTGTCAAGGGACCTTTCTAACAAGTAGGGATTGTTCAAAGTGGAGAACCTTTTTAGGCTTTCCATGCTGCATCCTAAAATGAGAATTAAAATCCCCACGATTAGGAATTAGGAGTGTATTTTTTTATTTTTTATTTTATAAGTGAAAGTCACTAAACTTCATTAAAATCCAAAATACCTAAACCAGAAAGCAAATCTTTACAGGAAAGATCCCGTATGCATACTGGAGTACCTGCTGACACTACAGAATGGCTGACAGAAGTGCCCACAAAATGAATGCTGCAGAGAACAGGGGCGCTCCAAATAATGGTTCCTGCATCAACTGAAGAAAAGCCAAAATCCAGCACCAGAAGGACGGCAAGCAGAGTTCAGTGGTCACGGGGCTGGTGCAATAACTAAAAAGTTCTTATTGGGTACAACATTCTGAGTTACCTGCATTATAAGGCAATCACGATAAAATTACATCTCCAGGATCAATCTAATTTGGCTTCTGTACCCATTTTCTGCGTCTCCCTTCGTATACAGGTGGCCAACTTCTCAACGTCACCTCTCTAATACATGTGAACAACAGTGGAGGAGAGGAAATTACTCTAAATAGTCTGGTCTGCCACTGAGAACACCTATGGGTGTAGCTTTAGCCATAGCAGATATAGCGGCTGCAAAGGGACCCAGAGACTAAGAGGGCCCCACTCAGATACAAGAACATTGTTCCTTTTTGCAGTGACCAAGTAATTGGTGGCTTTCTGCTCTCCTGCACTTCTGTGTGGGTTCCCTGATAAATGGCGGTATTACTTATACCTTTAATTATTGCTTCTTATGCTGCTGTGTTAGTTTACTGTCATTAGGTGATGGGGGCCCAACTCCGTTGGCTTTGGGGCTCTATGAATTCTTGTTAGAACCCTGGGAACACCCTAAGGGCATGTCCCCACTGCACGGGTTTTCGGACGGTTTTTTAGCCGGTTTGCGGTTTTTCAGACCGCCTGAAAAACCGGCCGAAAATGAGCACAATGGTGCTCTATGGAAAACCTGTGAAGCAGTCCCCACCGCACGGGTTTTGCCGTCGGACGGTTTTGCCGCCGGCGGTCCGCTCAGAAAACATTGTAGAACCACTACCTTCCTTCTGGTTTCCCGACGGATGTTGGGCATCACAAGGGGTGGGGGGAGGGCTGTTCCCCGCTCATCGGGTAGAAATGCCGACCCCCCGCGGCCGTGGGGACGGCCGCAAAACGGGACAAATACCGGCCGGCAAACCCCCTGGTATTTGTACTGACCAGTGGGAACACGCCCTAAGGGTCTGTTCACACGGCATGGTTACTTGGTCGGATTTTCAGACTGTTTTCCTATTTGGGAACAGTCTGAAAACCAACAAGAAACCGTCCCCAAAAACTTTCATAGAAAATCCGCTCAGTCGTCTACACTGAACGGATTTTCGCCGGCGACATTCCATAAAACTTGCAACATGCACAATCTCCGTCCGGTTTTCAGGCAGAAGGTGTGCAGTTCAATGGTTATGGGGGATGGGTGAAACTGCAAACCGCAGACAGAACTGTCCCACAAAACCATGTAAAAGACGATAAAATACCGGACGGATTCTTAAACAGAATCCGACCGGCTTTTTACACTTGCCGCGTGGACGCACCCTAAGTATGAAGAGATGCAAATAACTTCCTTTATTTTAAGGGAAAATGCTCTGAGGTCTGGGTAACAATGTACAAAATAAGGTTGGCTTAGGCTAGGTTCACGTGTGTGATGTATGTTTGGCATGTATACTGGGAAAGCTCCCAAAATACTTGCTAAATACATCTATAGGGTTAAACAGCCTGATGGAGGCCACAGGTGTTCAACCAAAACAATTAAGTGGCATCAGCATGTTCCATAGTCCATGTCTTGATTGTACAAAGAGCCGTAAAACCGAAAAAAAAAAACCCTTTTCCGGGCTCGTATAGACACTTCCCAAAGGGCCCCCCAAAAAATGTGTCCTTCAACAAGCATGGGCCCTGTAAAGGGCAAAAAAAAAAGGGAATAAAATGGGCCTAGGGGGGAAAGGGCTTTTCCCTTAAAAACAACCCTTAATAAACTCCCCGGGTTTAAATTATTTTTTTGTTTTTCTGGGGAGAAAGGGAAAACCCAATGGGTGAAAGATCCCCCTTTTTTTGGGCCCATTTTTGGTCCAACCCCACCCAAATTTAAAAGGGGTTGTTCTCACCATGCGCTTAAACACCCCAACTTCTGGCTCCCATTTTTTCCTTTTTTGGCTGTGGGGTGCTTTACCATTGAATGAAAATTTTCAGCTCTGCTATTCCTAGCTGAGCTTTTTTAGACAGACTTTTGGTGATGGGGGTTTAAAGGGGGTTTGTCTCATTTCCATTGTTTTTCTCACTCAATCCATTTTTCATTTTTCCATTTTAAATTTCCCGGGACTTTTTTTAACTGGCACTTTTGGGGCTGCAGTGACAAGTTTGCGAGTTTCCCAAACCGTACCCTATAGCAACCAAAATGGCAGCCTATCAGGAGAGACCCAAACAGGTTTTTTCATAGCGACCTGGGGCTGATGCAGCCCATACAAGAAAGATATCTAGGAATAGGGTGGGAAAACATTTTAATGGACACATATTGCAAAGTGATTTGTTTTGGGCCAAGATTTTTTAACAAAAAAGCCTTCTTTAGTGGGGAAAACCCCCTTTTTAAAATAGCAAGGCGCAAAAACTCCAGAGCTCAAAAAAAGGGGTTTAAAAGGGTTTTTAGTAAAAACACAAAAAAAGTTCCTTTGCCTGCCCACCATCTGACCACCCCGTTTACAGCAAAAAAAACCAAAGAGAGAAAAAGAGAAAGAAAAAGGGAAAGGAGAAAAAAGAAAAAAAAAAGGGAAAAAAAAAGGAGAAAAAGAAAGAGAAAAAGAGAGAGAGAGAAAGAAAGAGAAAAAGAGAGAGAGAGAAAGAAAGAGAAAAAGAGAGAGAGAGAAAGAAAGAGAAAAAGAGAGAGAGAGAAAGAAAGAGAAAAAGAGAGAGAGAGAAAGAAAGAGAAAAAGAGGGGAGAGAGAGAGAAGGGGAAAAAGAGAGAGAGAGAAAGAAAAAAAAAAAGAGAGAGGGGAGAAAGAAAGAAAAAAAAAGAGGAGAGAGAAAAAAAAGAAAGAGAAAAAGAGAGAGAAAAAGAGAGAGAAAAAGAGAGAGAGAAAGAAGAAGAGAAAAAGAAGAGAGGAAAGAGAGAACGAAAGAAAAAGGGAAAGGGGAGAAAAAAGAGAGAGAGAAGAGGGGGAAGAAGAGAGGAGAGAGAGAGAGAGAGAACAAAGGGGAGAGAGAGAGAAAAGAACGAAAAAAACGAAAAAGAAAAAAGAGAAACGAGAAAAGACGAGAAAAGAGAAAGAAAAGAGAGAGAAAAAAAGGGAAGGGGGAGAAAGAGGGGAAAAGGGGAGGAAAGAGGAAGGGGGAAAGGGGAGAGAAAAGGAAAAGAAGGAAAGGGGGAAGGGAGGGGGAAAAGGGCCCCCCAAGGGGAAAGGGGAGAGAGAGAAAGAAGGAAGAAAAAAGAAAGGGGGGAAAGGGGAAGAAAGGAGGAGGAAGGAGAAAAGGAAGGAAAGTTTTTTTTTTTTTAGAGAAAACGGAGAGAAAAAAGGGAGAGGGGGAAAAGAGGAAGGAAAGGGGACCCAGAAAAATTAAGAGAAAGGGGAAAGGGGAAAGAGAAGGGGGGACAAGAGGGAGAGGAAAGGGGGACAAGGGGAGAGGGAGAAAGGAAAAATTTTTTAAGGAAAGAGGAAAAGGGGGCCCTTTTTTTTGGGGGAGGAGAGGGAAACCCCCCAGGGAAAAGGGATTTTTTCCCCCCCCAAGGGGGGAGGAAAAGAAGTCCCAAGGAAAAAGGGGAAACCCGGGAGAAACCCCCCGAAAGGAACGAGAGGGAACCCCCCCCCCCAGAGAAGAAAAAGGGGTGGGTTTTTTTTTCTAAGGCAAGTTTCCCCCTTTTGTCCCCCCCACAAAAAGAAGGAAAATAAAAACCCCCAAAATCTGAAAGGAAACTAAATAAAAAAGAAAAGAAAATTTGGGTTTAATATTTCTTTTTTTTTACCTTAAAATTTAAACCCAAAATCAAATGTGGGGGAAAATTCCCCCTTAAAACGCGTACGTCCTGACACGCCCCTTTAAGCAGAGCCATAAAGGAGATTTAAAACCCTAGGTTTTATAAATAAGGTAACAAAAAAGAATCTACAGATAAAGGTTATTTTTTTGGGCAAAAATTTAAATTTTAAAATAAATGAAAGATCCCTTATGAAATTGAAAATCAAAATTTGTTCCCCCAAAGGAAAAACGGCCCCCGGGTTTTGTTCCTCAAAAATTTGGCCAGTTTCTTTTCCTGGGGATGTCCATTTTGTCGGGGCCCCAAATTTTTGTTTCCCTTTTTTTTCCAGTGGTCTCGACGGTGAGGGATATTTATGTACAGGAACATTTGCTCCCGTCTTTTAATTGCTCAGTCAGACAAGTTTCCCCAAAATGATTTTTTAAAAATTAAACAAACGGGGCCATTTTTTCAAAAACCCAAAACCCCCTGCACCACCCCAAATTCAAAACCCCCATGGCCGTTTGCCCAGGGGAGTCAAAACCCCCCTTTAATCACCACATTGCTACTACTTTTTTTACACTAACAAGCGGGGGTGCGGGCCCCCAAATCCCCCACGGGGCGCTTCCAGCGCTTTTCCCTTTGACCACCCTTTGCTGCAAAACCACTTTTCAAGCAATAAAAAAATTCCCATCCACCCTCTTCTTTTGGTGCCCAAGGTGCTAAAAGCTTTTTCCAAACTTTTTACACAACTAAGTAAATACATTGGAGTTTTTTTAAATTTTTTCCCGATAACAGCGGGGTCATCATTTTTAAACCCCCTGAACGCCGATCTTTTTCCAATGTAATGACAAAAATGTTATAACAACTGCTAATAAAATTCTTTACCTAAAAAGCAATTAGGAGGTGTGAGAGGTTCTCTCCTGCGCGCCTTATCCAAATAATCCTAGCAGAAGAGGAAGAAGACAACTTCTGTCAGCTGGTGCTAATGTCAGGCTTCCAGACAAGTGACTATCAAGTGGCATCTCAGACTCTGTCTCTATTTTGCTGGTAAAATAGCAGATTTCTCTGGTCTTTACCAACAAAAATGTATCTATTTACCTACCAAATTTCAGATTTCTTTGCCTAAACCTTTCTTGAAGCCCCCCTCTGTCCTTGCTGTGGCCAGTGCCTGAGGCGGCTATTCCACAGACTCACAGTTCTTATAGCAGAGAAGGTTTGTCACCTCCGGAGATTAATGGTGACATGTCCAAAAACTGGCGTCGCCGTGTCAGATTTTGGCGCATTTAATCAATGTAAAGTGTGCCTGAAAGTACGATACTTTAAAAAAATCTGACGTTTGGTAAACCTTGCATAGTAAACTTAATGCACCTAAAAAGGCTCAATGTGCAATCGCGGCGCATAGTGTATAAGTACTAGTGTATGTAATGTGCCTATCGCAGCACACTGCGTAACAGAGGCGCATAACGTATCATTACTAGTGTATGCAATGCGTCTCGATAGGTGCAATGCATTATGGAAGTGCACAGCGTATCACTGCTGCTATATTTAATGCGCCTAGTTTTGGTGTGCGATAGTTCATTTACATCCAGAATAGGGCGTCAAGAGTATGTTTGGCGCAAAATAGACCAAAAAAAAAACGGTGCTTGTGTACTGGAACATGTTGCCCTGAATCTTTTTATCTGCAGACAGAAGGCACACCCGCCTTTTTTTTTCTTCTTGAGGGAGTGCTACATTAAAGGGGTTGTCTCGCTACAAAGAATAGCTTTCAAAATGTAGGGAATACTAAATGAAGACGTTTTCCAAATATACTGCGTTGTTCATCTATTTTGTTAAGGAGCTACAAGTGATTTTATCACCTTCTCAGGTTTCTCAAGTGACCGACCGGTGTACTCCTACCCCCTTGCTGTTTGTTCTATCTAATAGCAGGGAGTGATGTCATCACACAGGTCGCGGCAGCGCACAACTCCGGACAGTGAGAGCTTGTTTTTATCGGATCTTTCAGACAAAAGAAAGTAATTATTTTACTGTTAACATTAGCTCAGAAGCTTCTCCGGACGTCAGAGAAGGTAAGTTAGCTAATCTAGACTGATAAACATAATAAAACAGAGAAGTCTGAATACACGGAGCTCATATGATAATTACAGACAGCTTGACCAGGAAGTGACAGAGCCAAGCAGCAGTATTTCATTCATGCATCCTATGAAACTTTGAGATGAGACAACCCCCTTTACAAAGATTTCACCATTTTTTGTAGGGGACCATTTATCTTCTTATCTGAATCAATCAGGTCTCCCCTTAGTGTTTTTTTTTTAAAAAAAAATACAAAACCCAAAAACATAAGTTTAATTATTTTACCC